>JAJHUR010119513.1:49593-70774 GCA_027495735.1 Lutjanus campechanus
AAAAAAAAAAAAAAAAAAAAAAACGAAGAAGAAAAAGCCCTCTTTCATTTTTCCATCAAAGTCTCACCTTCCCAGTTGATAGACCGCTCCCTCGCTCTCCTTGAGAGGAACCCTGAAAAATAATATAAACATGTCAAAAGCTGCCCTCCTTCCTTTTATCAAACCAAAAAGAGAGAAAAAATAAACCGGGTCCTTTTTGTATTCTGCCTTTTGATTTTCTGCATCTTATTGTGTCGCGCTTGTTTGCAGTGAAAGCTTTCTTTGTAAATTTATCGACGGCGGTGGGAAAAGTGGCCTCGCTCTTTCCTCTCCAGCTGATCGATTAAATTCAAACAAATCAATCCTGAACCTTCTTTTCTCAAAAAAAAAAAAAAAAGGTAAAATAAAAGCCTCTTGGCCTGTTAAACCCTCATGTATTGTTTTGTTGCTTTTTTTCTCTCTCTCTTTCAGAGGTTCACACAAAAAAAGTGCGGAAGGTCCCTCCCGGCTTGCCGTCCTCAGTAAGTGATAACATGCCTTTTTTTATTATTTCGGGGGGTATTATTGCTGCTTCAAGTGTGTGTCGCTGAAGAAAAGGCTGCTGATGCTCCTGCATGTTTGGAATCGCTGAGCTGGTTTCGTAGCAGACAAAAAAACAAAAAAAACAAAAAAAAAACCCATGAAGTTGTAGAAAAAGCTGCACACGTTGCCAGGTTTTTGAGAATTTGTCGGGATGAGGATGATGCTGCTGTCGGAGCCGAGCTGGATGCAAACAGCTGCCGGCTTTTTGTTGTCGGTTCCTGTTTTGAGGGAGACTGTCATGCCAGAATAAATAATCCCACATTAAAAAAAGACATCCATTGTTCTAAATCTGAGGAAATGTACTGGTATAAATGTTATAGCTTCTTTTCTACTTGATTGACAGCACAAAGCGAATAAAACTGACTAAAAAAAAGGAAAAGAAAACATTATTATAAATACAGAATAACATGAAAGTATAGCGGTCTTGGTCTGCAGTGCTTAGTTTCCTTGTTATTGATGAATTGGTTCATGTATCAGTGATTAGGTTGGATCTATCTGTGCACTTGGGACTGAAGCTCACCAGTCGATCCGCTCAGCTGCTGCTTGGTTGTTTTTTTGTTTTTGTTTTTTTCTGTTTTGTTTTTTATTTTATTCTCAAGGTTTGAAGTGAGAGAAAAAACCAACCCCAAAACATGAAGTTGTAGAAAATCTGCACTGGTTTTGTGAATTTGTCGAGATGAAGATGCTGCTGCTGTCGGAGCCGAGCTGGACACGAACAGCTGTCGGCCTTTTGTTGTCGGCTCCTGTCGGTTTTCAGGAATCAGCTGAAAGAGTTTCATTCCAGAGTAAATAATCCAACATTTTTTAAAAAAAGCAAAGAACACACTTCAAAATAAGAACAAAAGAGACGTAGTGAAAGTTAAAAATGTATCTACACTCACTTTTTACCTTCATCCCCCTCTGATAGGCTTTTATAATCTGTACACAAACGTTTCATAAATGGTTTATAACACAAAATAATGTTGTACTCGGCTATAAGGACATATTTATGTGTTTATTAACAATTACATATTCTCTTGAGAAGACATTTTAATATTTTTAGGGACTATACATATATATAGACACATATATGTATAGATATACATATACACACACATATACATATATATAGAGAGACTTTTTTATATATACTTTTTTTAATGATCCTTCAAAAGTGGTTAAAACTTGTGACACAGATATGACAAAAAACACAAATGGAGCAATAAACCTGAATTAAGAAATATAATAAGATAAATAATAATATGCATTACGTTCAAAAAGATGTTTTTTCGTATCAGCACAAATGCCAATACCGATATCGACCAGTATAGCCGTGATAGGCCAATACTGGACAGATAACGTAGGTCAATAAATATCTGTCGGGCTCTAATTATTACATCTGTATCCTTGCGTTCTTTACAGGAAGATTTATAGTTATTAATAAAATTAAATAAAATAAGATAATAAACACTTATATCTACTTACAACTACATTATAATGTTTCACAAAGTATTTATTTAATAAATAATATAAATGAAAAAGTTCATTTACCACCTGTAAATGATAAATGAGAGGACTTAAAGTATAGCATTATCAAAATTATTTATTTTATTTTTTAAATGTATTGATTATTTGATTAAGTCATTATTGTAACTCTCTTAATTGTAACTCTATTGTCACTCTTTTTAGTCGCTGTCCTCGGCTGCTGGTTGGAGAATTTGAGAAACTCAGCCTCAGTTTAGTCAAAAGGAAGTCAAGGGACAAGGCCAAGGACAGAACAGGAACATCCATCCACCAAATATACAAAATACTGATGAAACAATTAAACAGTTGACAGAAAATGATTTGACAATCTGTTTTAATTCATTGTAAGCTGAATATCTGATGCAGAATATTTGCTGGGACAAAAGAGGACGTGAAGACTTCACTTTGGGCTTTGAGAGCATGTGATGGACATGTTTTAGGATGGCTGATAGACTGAAGGATGACTGAAAATAACCATTAGCTTGCAGCCTCAAACGGATCATCCGTGAATCAGGCTGTTTGTGTAAAGGATGTTCCGTCTGTGGGCGAAATCCAACAGAAAATACATGATCAGAAAACATCAGCAGCACCGATCGGTTTTCAGCGTTTGTGGTTCGTCTCGAGCTGCTTGAATTGACCCCAGCTGTTGTTTCTGAGGCCTGCAGCTCGGCCGTAATTTGAATAAGGAGACGGAGCAGCGGAACGCCATGTTTCGCTTTTTATTTTCTTTGTTTTTACCTTTTTGTGTTCAACTCGTCTGCTGCTTTTACCTGCAAGTTGCGCTTGTTATAATTTCATACAACCTCGGTTGTCTTTTAGAGCTTTTTCTTGTGTGTGTAAATGAATTTAGTTGAGTTTGTAACTTTTTAACTACAATCTCATTTTGGTTTGATGTTGTATTGCTGGAATCAGTTGATCAATCGAGGACTTGATGACTATTTTAAAGGGCCACAAATCAGGTGAAAATTCCCATCCTCCGGCTTCTGAAATGTGATAACTGGCTGTTATTCTCAGTTTCAGTTCAATCTATATTCAGGCTGTCTGACACAAAATAAGCATGTGGGTTTGTCCTTATAATGAAAATATTCTGTTGCGGCAGCTCTGATGCTCATCAGATTTATTTCTGATTTTGACTTTGAGTTGCTTTACATGTGGAGAGGTGTTTTTTTTTTCTGCCGCTGACCTCATTAATCGCCAGTTAACGATGGCTGAATGTACGGCGTGTCAGCCGCCTCTTTGGCTCGGCAGGAGTCCGCCTTTCTGTGGCCTCGGCCTGCTTTGTCCACGCTTCCTCCTCTCTTTCCTCCGCCGCTCTGTGTCTGCATCAGCCCGGGGAGGGAGAAGAAGGGGGGAGAAGAGGGGAGGAGGAAAGAAGGGAAACCGGGAGAGGGGGAGGAAAGGTGTTAGGAGAAGAAAAAGAAAGAGGAAGCAGGGTTTGTTTGACAGGTTTTTTCATCTCTTGTGTGTGTGAAGTGGAAGGATGAAGGAGGAGAGAGACATGATGTCAAACCATAAGGACTGTTGCTTTATTTTGATATGAATTCAACATTAGAATATGAATTCTAGAGCTGGAAAGTAACTAAATCTATTTATTTAGGCACTGGACATTTATAATATTCTGGTACTTTTTGCAATTCTTATTTTATAGATTCAGATTTATATTCATGAAAACATAGTTTACACTTTGCTTATGAACTGTACTCTGCACCACACTACACATTTCTTCTGATCATGTGTAGAGAGCCTTTAAGTGTCTTCAGAGAGAGTGTGAGTTGAATCTTAGAGGCATCGCAGTGGCACACAGAGTCAATGCAAACACGCAAATGGACACAATTAGATGAAAATGAAGCAAGGACAGTGTAAAGAAGCGAGCTGAAAATGTTTTAACTTCACCGAGTGATCATGGATGTACGGTACTTCATCAGCACACAGAGACAAAAATGAGTTTCTGCCGGCCCACATGTGAAAAAGATCATTTCACATGAGAGCTGGAGCATTTCTCACATGAATGTTGTGATTTCAGTTTTGAAAACTTAAAGCTCACATGTGATAACGGACAGAATGCTTTTAGCTTTGCACGTGATTAGAAATCGTAACATGTGGAACGTAAATCTCACATGTGAACTGGATTGTTTCACATGTGACATCATGTTTCATGCATGAAAATGACAAACGTATCTTAAAATCCCCATGTTATAAAGGAGGATATGCTTTTAGCTTTAAATGCGATTACAAACCTTGACATGTGGACAGATTGCTTCACATGTGAACTGAAACATTTCTCGTGTGATGTCGTGATTTCATATGTGAAACCAAATTTGACACGTGAAGATGATGTGTAGAAAATGTGTCAAATTCACGTGACAGAAGACAGCATGTTTTCTCATTCATATAAGTTTTAGTTCACATGTGAACAGAAACATTTCACATGAAAAATCAATTGTAAAAGACATGTTTTTTAGCTTTAAATCTGATTACAAACCTGAAACGTTTATTTCACATGTGAAATGATTCAGGTCACTTTTGTTGTGATTTCATATGTGAAACCAGAATTCATGTGATGAAAGACAAACGTGCTTTTAGCTTTATATGTGATTACAAATCTTAACATACATGTTAATAAAAACAATTCACTTGTAAACATTTCACATTTGATATTTTTCACATGTGAAATAATATTTGACGTGAAAATGATATTGCTGCACCTTAAAATTCACATGTGATGAAAGTATATAAAACTTTACATGTTTTAACAAACCTTGACTTGTAAAAAGTTTACTTCACATGTGAATGAATCATTTCACATGTGAAATCAAATTTCACATCTTTTAGGTTTTAGTTAGTCAAAAATTAGCATGTGAAAAGTTAATTTCCCATGAGAACAGAAACATTTCACATGTGATAAAAGACGACATGTTTTTATCTTTTCATGTTGTTACATATCTTAACATGTAAAGAGTTCATTTCACATGGGACCTGAAAGATTTCACATGTGTAAATGAAATTTATGTCTTAAAATTCACATGCGGTGATTTTTTTTTAGCCTTACATGTGTTTACAAACACGTGAAAATATTTACTTCACTCGTGAACTGAAATATTTCACATGATTTCACGTGATTGTATATGTGAAACCAAATTTCACATGTGGAAATTTCACATGATAAAAGACAACACGATTTCAGTTTTACATGTGAATGCAAACCTTAACATGTGAACCGAAACATTTTACGTGACATTTTAATTTTACACGTAATAAAAGACGTGTTTTGAATGTAAACTTTTAAATGTCACATTTGTTTTCACCTGTAAACTCAAGTTTTGGAAATAAAAAGTATGTAGGCTGCTGTGTGTCAAAATGTTTAGGCCTGTGTAAATTCAAATTCGACATTACAAAATCACATATGTGACCAAAGACTACATGCTGAGATCAGTCAGAGGATGAGCTGAACAAAAACACACTCACATACACAGTACATAGTTAGCTTGCAGCTAACGTCTGTACAGTCAGTTTGTCTATTTGTGGCGACACAGAGTTTGTTTCAGTATTTAACTAAAATCAACATCCTAACCTACTGTTCTAGTAGCCTAAGCATAAGGTGGGATGCAGGATGTGAAGCCCAGTGTCTGGACTTCGTATGGACATCCCTGTGACTGCTGTGCTGCACGCCGTCTCACTGCTGTCTGACTGACTAACCAGCGTGGTTGTAAAAGTCTTGTGTCGACAGTCTTGTGATCCAGGTTTTGGATCTGTTTGCTCGCGTTGCCTTCATGTGCGCGGCGCTCTGAGCCGTCTCCTCTCTCTGCTCTAACCCTCTCTGTTTCCACCTCTGTGATGTGAGTAATCCTGCCCGCCGCCTCCCGCTCACATCAAGAGAAAAAGGAACGAGGAGAGGACCCGCCGCCTGTGAAATGGAGAGTCGGTTTGACTGCGGGAAAATAAATTCAGAGCCACTTTCTGTCTGCTTGTTGGCACGAGTATCAGTTGTAAGAGCGAGCAGAAACTGTACCGGGAGCTTTGTAGTTAGACCTGTCGGGTTTTTTTTAATGTGTTCTGTTTTAGTTTGGGATGTCTTTGAACAGCGGAGGCCCAGGTTCTGTCGTGTCATGAGTTGGTTTCAGCATCGTGGCTTTTATTTTGAAAAAAAACCCCAGAACATCAGATTGCTGACAGGTGTTCATTTTCATAATGACTTCTGGTTTGGCCTTAGTTTCAGTTTTTCTGGTCTAAACTTTGTTGTCTGTACATCCATGGTTACTGTGCAAACAGGAGCAGCTAACGGCTAATGAAATATGAGTTTTAATTTGCGTAGATTCATCAACATCTGGAGAAATATGGACTTAAAATAGGTAGTAGCAGCTAATTAATTGATTCCATGACATTATACATTATGGGAACCGTTGTGGCAAAAATGTATATCATGTTGATCCCTAATCCCTAAAAAACACCATTCCTGAGAATTAGCACAAACTGTGTGAAAAATATTTTTTTTAAATATTAATATATGAAATATTTGTCATTTCTAAAACATTTTGGTCTACTTTCATTTTTCTAATTTCTAAACTTGCTCTTTGTCAGAAAACAGCCTTGTTCACAACTTCAAAACAATTTTAAAATGTGTTAAAAGCCTTCAAAATCTAAAATAAACAGTACTAACAACGGTATAAAAATATGCTATTACATTTGTATTTATTTATTTATTTATTTTTAATGAAAATGTTGGTCTTTTTAAAGTTGAGTCCCATACTTACATCAACTCCATCAGAAACTTAATTTAATCAGGCATAAAATGAGTTAGCAATACCCTAGGACCCCTGTCTCACTTCCTGGTTTAAAAAAGGCGGGAATACTGCTCCAGCACTGGTGAGCTTTCTATTTTCCCACAACTGTGTAGTCCTTCTAAATCAAAGTTAAATAAGACTTTTATTAGCATCAACAGAACTTTAAAAAATAAAATGACTGCTCAATACAGCTGTGCTGTGAAATGAAAAAATGTAACATTCCTGGAGACGTCAGCTCCGTCAAATGACCTCTGCATGAAAACATTCACCATGAGCAGGTTGGCCCATTACAATATACTGTATTCATGACATTACTAAGACTCCTTGCTATCATTAAAACATGACATTTTCTCCTATCCATTAATATACATGTTATATATGTTTATGGTGTGTTGAGAAAATGTGGACATAAAAGCAAATCATTTTCATAAAATACATCCTAAAACATGTCTAGTACCACTCACATGACTATAGATGGCATTTCTAACTAGTATTTTTTTTTCTATTCTCCTTTTCATTCATGAAACTGTTTTACATTTAAAATAGTTCATAGCCTGCTCTCTGTTCTAAAGAATCTATAACTCCTCGAATCTTTGTTCCCGCCATTCAAACACTCGTCACCCATTACCGTGGGAACAACAACGTTGTCAGTCAGAGACTGGTAGCCGCGAAGATGGACAAATTTTTAACAAGACCAGCCGTGGCAACAAATGAAGTAAATGAAAACCAAACAAAAAAAAAAATCTAAATTAAGGAGATCTGACAACAAGAATCTCCAGTACTGCTTTTTTTGAATTGGACAGGGAGCTGAAATATCCTGTATACCTACAGTCTGTTGTCAGCGAGGCAACGAAACCTGCAAAACTGTGTTTTATTTAGCATCTGAATGCACTAAGACTGAAATACGTCTGTGTATGTCCTGAAATGCTCTTCAGATGATCCCTTTTCTCTTGATTTGCAGTTGACATTTTGTTTACTTGCGGTGTTACTTGCAGCTAACTGAACTGATGTCGATTGCATTGTTTTAGGGTTATTCTGTGTTGACATGGTGCAGAATATTTTAATACACATACAATACATTTCTCTTGTGTTGTTCTTTCACCTAACTGTGTAAGAAACAGGCTATGAGGGGGTCCCCATTAATAGTAGCTCTATATTGTAGAATAATGTATAGAAATGTTCTATTTTATATAATTTCTGTCTGTTTTATAGTTTATTCTACTTATCTTATCTTATCTTATCTTATCTTATCTTATCTTATCTTATCTTATCTTGACAAAAAATACCTGAATAACCTGAAGTAACACCTGGTGTGTGTGTGTGCAGTTGTGAAGTAAATGATACAGATTCTTTTGTCGTCTGCAGAGAGGATCAATAGAAAGACGTTGCATGAATCCAACAGTGGATGTTAATGTGTTTTGTTTTTTTTTTTGACTGCAGACTGTCTCTTGTTGGTCCTCTAAACTATAGAAAACAGTCACATATGAGATTCATTGTCAGTGCCTTGCTGAGATTGAACCTGTCACCCCGTCAGCTGCTTGGTTTTGACTCAGATCACTCCCATGAAGATTTCTCTCTAAGTTTTCCATTTGGTTTTTAAGGCTCAGCATTCTGGTGTCTGGTCAGAGATTCCTGCTCCTCTCTCAAATGATTTTTTTTTTTCTTATCCCGGATGGTCCGGCCTCCAAACCTGCTGCCAACAGCGACGACGCTGAGACTGTTTTCATTCCTGCTCTGAGCAGCCGACCGAGCTGTTTGTTGTCGTCTTTTCCCCTCTATTTAATGCAGAAAATGTCTCTCTTTGCTCCTTCAATGCGACTGTTTCTTTTCTTTTCTTTTTTTTCGACAACTTGTTTTATTGAGCGTGATGTTTATATTTTCAGAAATAGTTTGGGTATATTTCCTGCTGTCTACATGATCTATTTCTACAATACTTATTTTAATGCTGCAGGAAGCGCACGTGTAAGTTAAACATCAGTGAAGCTTATGAAAAACCTTCATATTTCAAATGTAGTTCTGAATAGATGATTAAATTATTTACTGAGCGATTAGATCCTGAACTAAAGCTTTGATTGAATATCTGATATTGATCTAACTGGATTCTTAACACATTCAGTATTTCTGACAAATTTAGGACAGAGCAAATGCCAACAGCTGTTTAATGTAAATACCTTCTGTTACAGATCTGTTTTAGTTTTAGTCATATTGTCTCTCACTTATTTGAACTTTCAGCTTTTTTTCTGCTTTATTAAATGCCTCTTCATTTTGATGTAAATATTAACAGTAGTATTATTTTATGTTTTATAAATATAGTCAGAAAGCGGCTACATTAATCCACAATATAACTGTTAATTTAAATAATGAAACTTACCATGAAGTTTGCAATGAGTTAAATTATTTTACATTAGAATTTTAAAAACTTCATGTACATCTTATGCGCAAACTGATCATTTGCATTGTAATAAGAGGTATAATTTCAGATTTTACATTTTGGCAATTTCACTGCAGTGCTCTTGAAGCATCCTTAAGATTTGTTTTGTATTTTAAAAAAAACAGGATATGTGAGTATTTCTGTAGAAACTGGACATACAAGCACTGCTGTTTGAGAGCTGCAAAACTGTAAAGACATGAACACACATGATCTGGGTTTTGTCTCCTTCAGTTAATACACTGAGTAGCTATATAAAGCGCGTTTGGTGACGTTACATGGGCATATGACGGGATATACACAGAAAATATACACAGAAAACATCTGGAAAAGCACAACAAGACCTGCCGTCTGTGATGGATTTTAAAATAAAGATTTTTGTGAGGAAAGCAGCGCTGAATAAGAAGAAAGAAGAAATATACCAGAAAGAATTATGGCTGCAAAAAGATCAATTATTGTAAATAAAGTGTAATTTTCTGACAGTTGTTTGAATGATGACAATGAACTAGCTGGACGTCAGAGATTTACAGATGATCTAACACTTCTTAGACTGAATGTAACTGCACACATAAAATAAAACACACACACACACACACACACACACACACACACACACTCTGTACACACAGCCTGCACCTGCTCTGAGTACAAACACAGCTTCACAGAGGAATGCCTGTAATGTAAGTGTGTGTGTGTGTGTGTGTGTGTGTGTGTGTGTGTGTGTGTGTGTGTGTGTGTGTGTTTGAATGTGCGTGGTCCTATGGCTACACACAGAGGCCAAAAACAAAAGTTCTCTTTGTGGGAAAACTGGCTGGTAAACAGCGTGCACACACACACACACACACACACACACACACACACACAAACATTTGCACATCCAAACGTGAGGACCCTAGTTGAAAAAATTTCAAACCCTAACCTTAAAGGATGGGTTGGGATGTTGGGATGTTATCATTTCTTTTGTCCATCTTGGCCATGACTCAAGTCAAATTTCATTTATAGATCCCAAAATCACAAATCACAATTTGCCTTAAGGGACTTTACAACTTGGACAGTAAATGACACCCTCTGTCCTTAGACCATCAGCACAGATAAGGAAAAACTCCACTAAAAAGAAATGGCAGACAAAGTCAGCAGTCCTCGTTCTGTGCAAAAATGTATCCCAAAGTTCTGCTGAGGCTGATATGTTAGCCAAATTAAATGGGCATCTTCCAAAGTAACAGTGTTCATGGTACAATATTCTGTCTTTGTGCTTCTCTGGACAGTGTTTTCTTGCGGAGCTGCGACTGAAGGTGACATCTTTTTCATTGCATCGCCAGGAGAAAACACCAACAATAATCATACACATGACACAAAGATACCCATTTGATTTAGCAAAGAAACTGCTGAAAGCTAATATTAGTTTTGGTTAAATCTGAGAATGCATTTTTGTGCAGAATAAGACTGAGATTTTGAGGACTAAAGAATTGCTTGACCACTGCCACAACACCATCAATGTATACATGGCATGTCAGCCCGTAGAGATCATCTGTACAAGCAGCTTATCGTGATCCATATTCAGGTTTATTTTTACGCAGTGACCTCTTGTGGTTGTTGTAATAATGACAAGAGCAAACGAGGATATCAGGTGTTGTAGGAGGAGGAGTGAGAAAGTCCATGTAGGAAGTGTTGGATGGATGGATGGCACAAACCAACATAGGACTTCCACTCTGGAAACCGACATTCATGTCCCATTTGAAAAGTCAAAGTTGACTCATTTAAAGTTTTAAGTTGCGTGCATTGCGTTGTGTTACAATATGTTAAGCCATCTTACCTTACCTTGCCTTATCTTAACGTATCGTATCTTATCGTATCGTATCGTATCGTAACTTACGTTACGTTATGTACCTGACATCTGTACCATGTTGTATCGTATCGTATCGTATAACATCGTATCGTATCGTATCGTATAACATCGTATTGTATCGTATCGTATCATATCGTATAACATCGTATCGTATAACATCGTATCGTATAACATCGTATCGTATCGTATAACATTGTATCGTATCGTATAACATTGTATCGTATCGTATCGTATCGTATTGTATCGTATCGTATCGTATCGTATCGTATCTTACTTCACGTTAGGTACCTGACATCTGTATCGTCCTCCACATAACATGCATAACATACTTATTTCAACTCTAACCATGATCTTTTCATACACCTAGCCAAGTAGTTTAACAAGGCTAAATCTGACCAAACTATTGCTACTACTTTCACAATGTGAACTACATGTTTAATGTCACATGACTTACACCACGTCCCTTATTTAATGAACTTAAGGTCTAGTTTGCCTGTCATTCTGCGATGTCATTCTAGGTGCTCCAGCCTATTCTGGAGTTTAGGTATGAGATTTTGTTGAGCATGTGACAATTTTATGAAGACAGACTTAAAAAAAAAAAGTCTAAAGGTATATTTTCCTTAAAAAAAGAAAACAATATATAGATTCATATTACATAATCACTTTCAGTCATCTCTTAGAAGTGTGTGGTGGAGGCTGTATGTGCAGAAACTCTGCTCTCCGTCTGTAATTTTTCTCATTGTTTTGCTGTGTTCGGGATGTCTCACAAACCCAGAATGTTGGCATTTGACATCCTGATGTGTTTATGAAAAAAACGTCCTCACTATCAACTGACAAAATGCACTGAAAGGAATTGTTATTTTTTCATAAATATGAAGGTGAAGGGAGGTTTTTGGCGCTGCCTAGTTAAATCTGCAGTAAACCGTGTGTGGCCACTAGGGGCAGAAACAGCAACTGTATAGCATTCACTCGTCAACGCGTGAGCTGCGAGCGTCAGATCTGTTGCGTTGTATCTGTAATTTGAGTTTTGAGTTTGTTGGATGCTTTCAGAGCTCCTACATAGCAAACAAAGACACATAAAGCTGCTGCATAAAGACACTTTTCTCCTGTTTTAATTCAGAGATTTTAAGTGTCATTTCAGCCTCTGAAATGTGTTTTCAGTGGTGTCTGACAGACTCCTGTGCACTGAACTGCTTTACATCCTCTTGCTTGCTTTTTCTGAAGGATCTTCAGTTGACATTTTTGTAGATTTGTTCATGTTTAAGAGCCTGTACTAACACTGTACTCAGTGTTTATTGTGTTTTAATCATATTAGTGATTAAGATCTCAAACATAAGGGACATGGACACTGATTTTTCTCGCTTCCCCCTCAGCATTTACACTTTTTTCTGATGAATGCAGAAACATTTCATGTGTCATTTTAATGCGTTCGAACTTGTTTTCCTTGTTGTTGTGTTGCTGCCCTCCCATATGCTCCAGCTTCATTTAAGGCAAAAAAGTCCTGTCTGTTTTTCTTTCATCTCTGCTCCACATCCACTGCGGGCGATGGGTCTTCTTCTTTTTAATTATTTCATTTCTCTCTTCTTTTTTTTCCCCCCCTCCCTCCCGCCCTCCCTCTCGTCTCCCTGCACTGCAAGTTTGTTATTGTTGTTTGTCAAATTTAGTTTGCTGAGTTGATGATTTACTTTGAGAAACAATTAAACGTCACTTGAGAGGAGAGCGTGGGATGTCTTTGTAATCAAAAGGAAATTAGGCATCAGTTGCTAACATTAGCAGGTTGCAGAGTGCCGTCTCGCTGCTGTTTTTCTTTGTTGGTGTTGGGAGTATAACAGCTTTTTTTTTTCTTTAGATATCATTGTTTTAGTTAATTTGTTGTTCAGGCTGATAGAGTCTCCGGCTTGTCCTCAGAGCTTTGTTAATGCTGACGGAATAAACAACGAAACACACACACACACACACACACATAGATCAAGATGATCCCCCCAAAAAATGACTCTAATGGAACCTTGAAAATGATGCTATTAAAGGAAATAGAAATAAAATGATATATGTGTCAGCATGAGCATGCTTAATGTTCATTTTTAGTCTCTTTATTGCTTCTTTTGCTTTTTTCTAGTTCCACACACACAAACAAACACACACACACACACACACACACACACACACACACACACACAGTGACAGTGACAGTGGGTCCAGGCATTAGGCTGGCTTGTGATTGATTGTACCGAGGGAGGTTTTATTTGTGAAGATGAGTACACATGAAATAATTCAGTGACATAATTAGACATAACTGAAGAAAAAGTTTTATTTTATATCTTAATATTTACAACTGTATTAAAGTGGGCCTTCTCTTACAGGATTAATATTCGTAAAATTGCCAAAATTGGACTAAAGGGACTTTTTTTTTCCAAGTCTGGTGGGTGTTTTTTTTAATTTTATTTTATTATTTCAGATCTTGTATTTTGTATTTTATTTGCTTTACTTTATTGTTTCAATGTGTGTATTTCTAATTATTTTATTTTAGTTTATTTGTTTCTAAATGTGATATAAAGCAGTTCAGAACAATAGAATAAATACTGATTTTTCATTAAATTAAACTTTATATTTGCACTGTGTCCATTGTTATTAGAATTTTTTTTTTCAACACAAAGCCTGTTTTTATCACTCCAAATTTGAACTTGAACATTTAAAATGACATTTTATTGAGAAAAAATAGGATTTCAAAGCCTTATAAATGAAGCTCCCCTCAAAGAAAATCACCAAATATGTGAAGAAGATCTGGTTTGGGAAATTTTTACAATTTTGTCATGGGCATTTAGGATGATTATGTGACTTAATTCCTCAATTTTCACATATCATTGTTGTGGAAAATCTGACATATCGAACACATGTTTATCAACCTTTTTTATCCTTCAGAATCTGTGAAAAGCAGAAAATGTAGAGTTGTAGAAGCTTTATTTAGCCTAAGAAGTTCTGAAGTTCTCCTGTTTGCTTTAAAACATTTCAAAAGGTTTATTATTTGTTATTTTTAACCAATTACATTTAACAGATATAGTAACTTAAACAAAATGCACAGGATCCAGATTGCAAAACTCTCACAAATTTAACATTTCCAACTCATTTTATCTTCCCAGTGCAATGCGATATAAATTTTAATTCCTAAAAAGCATTTATCGTCTCTAAAACGCAGAGAAATAATTGTGTATCTGAGCCATTTTGCAAAAGAAAAGACCAAGAGACTTCATTTTTAAAATGCCAAACAATCGTAAAATGACATTTTTACCTGAAGTTCATCATTTAGTATTTTAGTTTGAATCTAGAGGATCCAGAGTGTGAAGAGTCTTTAGAAACGGACCTGGACTTCCTGTGATTTTAGTCATTTAAAGGAGGAATCCTGGGTGGAATATTTTCAAACCCTGGACCGATGAAATCCTCTCAGCGATCTGACCGGCTCGATCTGCTCCCATCTCTGCTCCCATCTATTTCCTCTCTCTCTCTCTCTCCCTCTCTCTCTCTCTGAGTGTGTGTGTGTGTGTGCCTCTCTCTCTCTCTGCTCGGCTCAGATGTGGTTTTGTTTAAAGTCGACAGCGTTAATTAAATTAAGCCAGGTCTTGCAGAAGGCACAGTAGGAGAGCCGGCGGTTCCCGGTGGGCCACGGGTGGAGGAGGGACGGGGGGTGTGGAGGGTGGTGTGGTGGTGGTGGTGGTGGTGGTGGTGGTGATGGGATGGGGGGGGTTACAGAGAAGCAGTTTGGTGAGCCATGCTGCCCCCTTCAGGCGGCCCCAGGTACCACAGAGGAGCCACAGACCCTGTCAGTCAACTACTGAGGGCTCCTGTTAACTGTTTCTGCTCCTGCTTGACGTATTTATCACAGTATAACTCAATATAGGATTTGAATTATAGATGTGCTGCACGTGTGTATTTCAGGCCTGTGTGCAAATAACAAGAGGGATCAATGAAGTATGCCTTCTTCTTTCTCCGTCTTCTTATTCTAAACCTTTAACAATAAAAAAGAAAAGAAAAGTGAGTTTTAGTTTAGTCCAGAAATTCTCAATATACCAACGAGTCCCTCATGTGTGTCCCTTGGATTAGAGAGAGCTGCCATTAGGTAATGGGTGATATTTGGTCGACTGTGCTTGACTGGCATTTTTAGGGCTGCAACTTATGATTATTTTCATTGTCGATTAACCTGTTGATTATTTTCTAGATTAATCGATTAGTTGTTTGGTCTAGAAAAAGTCAGAAAAGGGTGAAAAAGTCAGAAGGGGACGTCCTCAAATGTCTTATTTTGTCCACAGCTCAATGATATTTAATTAAGTATCAGAGAGGAATAAAGAAACATGAAAATATTCAGATTTAAGAAGCTGGAATCGGAGAGTTTTGCCTTTAAAAAAAAATACTCAAACCAATTCATTTATTTACAGAATAGTTTGGTGATTGATTTAATACATTTAATCATTGATTTTTCCTTCTTCTTTCTTTTTCTTTGTGTGTTCTTGTGTTTCTTGTGTATGTTTGTATGTGTATATATGTATATGGGTTGTGTTAACATAAGGGTAACATGCTAGCCCCCCCGCCTCCCCCAGACAAGAGCCCTTCTTAGGCAGTTGATGAGCTGATCTGTGGATGATTTTTATTTATTAACTTTTTTTTCTCTGTTAAAATGATCTATAGAGGCTGTTGATTTGCTGTCATGCCCTAACCTCCAGTACGGAAAAATAAAACAAAAATAAAACCTTATCACTTGATCGATTAATCATTGTAGCTCTAATGTATATATTTCATAACAATTACAGATTAGTCTGTGTGTTATTACACTGGCTCTGTGTGTGTGTGTGTGTGTGTGTGTGTGTGTGTGTGTGTGTGTGTGTGTGTGTGGAGCACATGTTTGTCATGCATTCTCAATTTGTTTCAATATCATAGGACAGCAATAACAAAATAATATACAAAGAAATGTGACAAAATAAATGAAAATAACTGAAGAAATTACAAAAAAACAAAAGAAAAGTAATTAATTTTGTGTAAAATCAAAATCAGCTGATTTTTTAAAATTATTTAACATGGATAATAAACATGCACACAAATACATAACAATTAATTCCCAGTCCTGGTGGCAACCCAATCATCAATCAGCTTTAGTAGATCAAAATGGAAAATAAAATAAAGACATTATGATGAAGAAAACAAACAAAATATGTTGAAAAGATCTTTGCATGGTATTATTTGTGTAACAATAATCATATAGGGTCCTTGACCCAGTGCATGTAGACAGAAGGATGTTTCATGTTGTCAGTAAAGGAAACCCAGACACTGATGGTTGGTTATTTGGCTTAATGCATTCTTGCTGCTGACAGCTCCATATATGCTCTATCCAATAAATACTGTAGCCAGTGATTCTGGGAAAGAGAACGAGGATGCTGCCAGTGAAGGGTTCAAATCAGCTGATTTGTTGAGACTGAGCATGTGACTCCAGCTGAGAGTCTGCAAAAGGGAATTTAAAAAAAAAAAAACCTGACAAACATTCCTGCATTAAAAATCACAGTGTCCACCCTGTTTTATGTAAACGTCCATCTGAAAAACATCAAAACACACATCGACCTCACCTCCTCGTGTGTGAAGTGGTGCTGAAAATGAAGCCTGTATGTGTGTGTGTGTGTGTGTCTGTGTGTGTGTGTGTCTGTGTGTGTGTGTGTGAGAGAGAGAGAGAGAGAGAGTTAGCATGCTGCTCAAATTAGCTGTGTTGTACCGGGCCTTGGCAGAAGATGAAATGAGAAAGAGGCTACTCTACAGGAGGGAGGGATGAGAGAGAAAACAGCTCTGACATGCACAGAAAAAAAAGGAAAATGTCCACTGTTTTGTTTTGTTTTGTTTTGTTTTGTTTTGTTTTGTGTTGTATGTTTGTGTAATTAGTAAAAAAGGACCAGTGACAATACAATATAATTATTGTTATTGTGATGAAATAGGTAGGTGCAGATGACCACAATATCTTTGTAGTGACAGTTTGTTCTAAATCAGTGCTCAGGTATATTGAGCTGCAGGTCACCATGGCAACAGTACTCATGCTTCATGCTACAGGTAACAAGTGAAAGTAACCTACCAAAAAAACATAGTTAAACTGATTCCTAACACACGGAGGAGAATTTAAACACAGCTCTTTTTTTCTTTGGAAAGTGTTCATATAAGAGTCATAACGCACTCTGAGGTGTTCTGATATGAAACAATAATGAACTCGAGCAGCAACATGGGTTCTGAATGGTGCCGTTGTCCTGTAGCAGCTCCAGTGTTTAGACAGCAGCTTCAGCCAGGGATGACCTCATGGTTTAACTGACACACACACACACACACACACACACACTCATACAGACAGCTGTGTGTTTAGTTATGTTGTGCGGATGCCTCGATGACTCATTCCACTTGAAAACGCCACAGAAATGCCTTAAAAACATTTTTTTCCCCTTTTATAAGTCAAGTCAGTTTGATTTTGAACTGCTTGTAATGCAATTATCGTGTTAAACAAGTGACACTCTTTTTAAAACAAGTATGTGTGTGTGTGTGTGTGTATGTGTGTGAGTGAGTGTGTGAGTGTGTGAGTGTGTGCTGTGCATGCATGTGTGTGTATAAGCTATTTGCTTGGCTCTGGGCCCCAAAATGTCCCACGCCGGTGCATTGGGCCGCCATTTTGTGTCAGATGGGAAACTGACTAATTGAATTACAAGGCATCCGTTTGTGTGTGCGTGTGTACATACGTGTGTGTGTGTGTGTGTGCACATGATGTTTGTGCCTCTTGTTCCCAAAGAGAAATTTTATTTGACACAAAACTAAACCTTTCATACTCAGAATAGGCCCAGTGTATACATACAGAAAATCAGCTCAGGCGTATAACACGATTTTAACCTGTCACCCAGCCCTAGTAGCAGAGAGTTCAGAGACAGAGGGGTTGTTCAGTTGAATATGTTGGTGTAGTCTTCCTGACTCACTGATCCTTTATCAGACTGAGGTTTGTGACAGTTAGAATCTGTGGCTCCGACCGTGGCTCTGACATATGAGCAGTCAAACTGTGCTGTGTGCTGATGAAACCACGGTGCTGTCCGTGGTGCTGAAGTAGCAGAGGGACTTGTCATTGCACCTTTGTCTCTCAATCCTGACTAGTGTTTCTCAAACATTTTACACTGCGTGCCACCTTAGAAAATATCAAGCTCTCCCAGCAACTATCTCACTCTTTTGTGACATCTGGTGGTAGCAGATTTAGCGACGCTTCACCGGTGCTCCTTCAGTTGCCATTAGCTACTTGTGCTCGGTTTACTGTCGTCCACATCATTTTCAACCCGGCTGCTCGAAATGTCCTCCTCCTGATCACCAATCCTCTTCGTAATAGTTCCCATTTGGAGCTGCGATTGTTCAGTGTCCATTCATTGTTCAGTATCTTCATTTTACATCCACTTTCTGTCTCACCATCACAGTTTAGCTTCTAACAACGAGACAGATGACGTATGTGTACACTACGTGCATGGTCGTGACTACACAGCAGGCTGATACTGAAACAGTTCACTGATCTGACATTTTATGTATTTTCATTAGAAATTTTGTAGTATTTTGATAGTATTTTATGTTTTCAAATTACTGCATTTCATTAGAAAAATATTTCTGACATTCCTTTGTGTACCACTAGAGGGAGGTCACGTTCCATCAGTAGTTCACTTACCACAGTTTGAGAATCTAGGCACTAGACAACTTTGTCTTACATTTGTAATGTTAGTGAGCCTACTTGCTACTAAAAGCCTGATGCGAGGGCGAGGACTAATTATGGCTTAAAGCAGACAGTGATAGTCGCGCTGTGTCATAGCTCATTAGCTGGTGTTGTATTATGGTAGCTTAGCCCAGCTGAGGATGCTAGCTCTGTGTTCTGTTGGATAAGTGTTTCGTTATGCCCTGATAATTGATATTTGATGTGTTATCATGGACCCCACTGCTTTTCTTGGCATGACCCGTCCTACTTTGCCTCTGATTGGATTACCCTCATATTATTATCTTAATTCTACCCAGTCTCACTCCTTATGCCTAAACTTGACCAACCCAACCAACAAAGGCTAGCCGATCAGGGGCAGAGAAGGGCGCGTCTTGCCAAGAAAAGCAGTGGGATCCATTATTACCACGGATGGATAAGGAGAAGTAGATACAGCGTTGGAGGTGGGCCTTCATTCATTCCCAATAAAAAGCTGCTCAGTGGCACAGAGCAAGCACACACAGCTCTTTTAGACTTTTCCAGTGTTATCGAGTCATTTTATTGGGTGGGTGACACTCAAAAAAATGTTTTCATCATTTTACAGCCACTTCTCTTAGTGTAAGTCTTTTTTGGCCGCTGTGCATCACATGACATTTTCATGACACAGTTTGGCCACTATATCAAATTTTATTTCAAAGCCTCGTGCTTGATAATAACCCATAGACTGGAGTTAGCTTAGCCCCATAATTCTTATGCAAGCTTTGCGATAAATGCTGCATTGCTGATATCTTAGCCTCACAAATATTAAGTTTGTTTACTATTTGCTGATGTTTGGTAGCTCGACTCTTATACTGACCTAATGTCATATTGTTCAGTCTGTATTTATGAGCATATTTGTGCTTGATTTGACCTCATCCCCAATTCTGGCACTAGAAAAGTTTTGCCATGTTTGCTGCTGTTGGATTTCTAGCGAGCTCTCTGTTAGTTTATCATGGTGCATTGATGGCTTTCTGCTTATCCTGTTAGAGCGAGTGAGGCAAGAATTGGAATAAACTATACTCACCCCCCCACCCCCCACCCCCCACAAGAATCAGTCACCCCAGTGAACCAATCTGGACATGTGACTGACTTGTGCAGAGTGGGTCAGTTAGTTGTTGTTGCCACCGTTTGACCTTTACTTTGTAGAAAAGAATTTTCTTCCACAACTGCTTTAGTGCTTCAAAGGTTTTCTGTCAATGAAATGACCTCAGCCTCAAGATGTTTGCCGCTTTTCTGTCCTTGTGAGGACATTTGGCTTCTACAAAGACCTCTCGCTCCTTTTCACACACACACACACACACACACACACACACACATGAATGCCTGCTGCAGATGTGAACGTTCCCTCGTGCATTCCTGAGCCCAAATATTTGGCTGCAGTAACAGGCAGCAGAGAGCGGCACTCTGATTTGCTCCAAGGCTACGATGAATATCACATGTTATCACACACACACACACACACACACACACACACACACACACACAAATCACTCTGTTCTTGTGGTGACAAAACTGCTTTAAGTTGTTGATAATGTGTTAAATACTTTCTCAGTTGTCCTTCTCGGCCGCACCAAAATGTCAGACTCAATCCTGTTTCTTAATTTTTTCCCCCTTTATTTTCATTTTTGGAGTGAAATCACCTCTCATATTATTTTTTTCCTTGAGAAAGCTGTTATAGCTTTATAAAATACTACAAAATAAACCCGAGATCACTTGTTGTGGGCAGGAATAAGTGAAAATGACCACGGTGATGATTCTGTGATGCGTTCAAAGACACCCTATGCCAGAGAGAACGGCCAGATTTACATCATCATGTTCATAAGAAACATATTTCCTTTGTTTCCCTGCTGGTTTACTGACAGAAATACTCCTAAATGCCACTTTTTTCCATTTTGCAGTTGATTATTAATTGTCAGAGCTTTCTTGAATGCAACACCAAGTAGTTTTTGGAGAGCGGTGCCTGCTGACAGCTAATTGCTGTGTGATTTTTTAACATGACAAGCTGTCAAAACCTTTTTCTGCAACCTTTTTGTGATCACAGAAAAACAAAACTTGAGAGATATTTGTCAGAACTTACCGTGCAATATTTAAGTTTTTAAACTCGATGAACCTAAGTTTGCACAAGATTAAGAAGTTTTTGAAAGCTTGTGGGTCGGCTTCCTCATCCTGCTCTGATCTTACATATGTCAATCATTCTTAAGAATTGAGACAAAACAGTATTTTGAAGGGGTTTTGTCTCTTTTTTTCTTTTTTTTTTTTTGGTATTAATAATTTCTTCAGGTTTTTTTTTCGGGGGG
>JAJHUR010119514.1:1596-34531 GCA_027495735.1 Lutjanus campechanus
CCACTGATCAATTAATGAACTGGCTTGGACCACTGTTGGCTTGAGTATGCAAAGCATGCTTGCAGGAGGAAGGTAATTGACAGCTCGGAAGCCCAGTGGGTGATTTGAGTGATGAGTGTGTTGCATTAGTGGGTTTGCTTGTTTGTCCTCTGATTTATTTTTACCCAGGTAAGAGCACACACATTATGAATTAATTGAAAAAAACATATTTAAAACAGACGCAGTGGGAGCTGGGCTTAAAGACATTTGCTGTGAAGCAAACTCCTGCAGGAATCATGTTCGATTTAGTATGGGAGGCACCTGACACATTCATATTAACAGCAATCATAAACCTGTGCCAGGTTTATACAGGTTTTACATGTTCCTTTCACAAAGATTTGATGGTGGGGCGATCTTTTAATTCTCACTGGAAGTAGCAGTTTTTGGAAGTGTTATATGTAAATGGCTCAGGGATATCTAATATTTTAAAAAATTATGATACAAAAAGAAGAATGAGCATCATGATCAATATACTCATGTTTTCCCAAGATGAAAATGAGACAAAACTAAATTTAAAATACTACAATAAAACAGACAAATAATTTTTTGTGTGGAGTGGAGATCATCGCCTTGTGATTGGATCACAGCAGCCACGTCGCCCCCCATGAATACTTTATCAACAGCCATACAGTATGTGGTTGTAAAATGAGGGCAAGATCAGTGTTGGGTAATGTCGGGTAATCAGTGTCTTTTCTGTCACCACAGTAACTGTAAACTTCAAATATTGAGACCATTGAAGCCTCAGAAAATTCTTAAACATATGATAAAACAGGGCTAAACGGTCTTTACTTTTTATGGACTAAAATTTGACTAAAACTCAGAAAATCTGATAAATAAAAATCTGATTTAAACAGATCAAAAGATTAAGGCTAAAACTGAACAATGAGGATTGAAAAAGAAGGTCTTGTAAATTTCAACTTGAAATCTTGTCGATTACTTTTGTTTTGTCGCTCATGGTAATTACTTGTTACTTAATTTAGAGTTAAAACAAGTCCATTTACCTCCTCAGAATAAGTGCGGGGGCAGTATGTGGATGTGACAGGGTCTGCAGGCACCTCAGCAATGACGGCACACCAGAGAGTTTTGAAGACGGTATGAGAGACTAAGAGCCTCATGCAGCAACGTTCTTTAAAATTTCTTTTTCCTTGCGTTGGACGAACAAGATGTTATTTTGCTCATCTTGCTAAAGGGTGCTCTTGACAACTAATACAATTTTCTCTTACCTAAGAGAAGAGCAATAAATAACATGACCTGCATCTGTCCGACGTGTCAGGGCAACAAATCAGCATCATTTTAGGAGTAGATGTGGAAACATAAATGCAAAAATGGAAATAAGTGATGCATTACAGTGAAGTGGGGACAGTCTCAATGGCTTGTTTTGTCCATCATTAAATTGTAACCTCAGGTGTAGCCATGTTTATTGTTGACATTATGTAGATTCAGAAGTTTTATAAGGTTCTCTGATGTGCCCTCTAGTGGAATCCTCCAGTAGCACGCAAAGTACATGGACAGGTGTGCGAATAATACTGATCACAATCAGGTTGTGGTTGATGCAAATGCATGGTTACAACACAAAAACATCTCCACACACTGTGTTATTTTTTTGTATATTTGAATCTAGTTGCAGTAGGAAGACAACTGGAAGACTCTTTGGTGTTTCGGGTCTTACAATCACATGAACCTAACAATGGATATCTGATGTGAGATCAATAATTTTAACAAGTGTCTAGTGTTTAATTTTATTGGGATATGTATCAGGCTAGAAAGACAGATGGGGAAAGAAATGGAGACAATCAGTCTAATGACTCAGCGCTGAGCTGCTGACTGAGTACAGTGATGATAAAGGAGTTTGGGACTTTGCGTCACACTTTCTGATTATGTATTTTGAGGAGAAAGCAAGTCAGTAATTGGACCCTGGAAAACATTAGGCCATTAATTATTTTCTAAAAAGGGCTCATACGCTCCGTATATCACAGGAAAAATGAGCTGAAAAAATGCTAATCACATGGATACTGACTTGAAATAAGAAATTTTGAATAAATAAAATACTTTTGCTTTAAGATGACTTTGGCACACATTTGCATGGGTATCTGATTTGATTTGCATTCCTGTGATCCATAGAATGTATTATCTCTGGGCAATTCAGCATCCCCTCTTATCTGGAACACACCCAATCAATAGAGAGCAGCTCTGAATATGGATTAAGGATGGATATCTAAGGAGCAAAACTTACATGAACTGCGAAACAGTTATGCATTAAGAAATCAACTCCTTTATACATACTTAGCTTCATCAGACACCCCACACCCTCAATATCATTTCACATGCTTTACGTTGCACCCTCTTTATCAGCAAATCAGCCAATCAGTCTTCCTATTAAGACCCAAATAAGTTTAAAAAGCAAAGACAATTATGCCGGTAATTAGCATACAATAACCTCATTATGTGATGACCTTATTTTACCTCTTTTAAATGGCATGCTCTCCCCACAACTTTTAAAGGTCGTACTTTATTTTACAGTATACTAATAAGGCATAACAAGCTGTACTTTGAATAAACTTAGACAAAACAACAGAAATAATATGTTCTTTATTTGATGGTATTAGACCCTTTATTATGCTCTATTATACTTAATTATTAGGGTAAGTGGGGACACATTACAACAGAACTATGCTGTAAACTAAATAGTATTATTTTCCGTGTTTGACCCTTATTATATATAATTAGAGGGTAATTAGGGGCAAATTATGACAGAACTGCACTGTAAAGTAAAGCGTATCATTTTACCACAGTTGACCCTTATTATACTTTATTAGACTGTAATTGAGGATACACTGCAACAAAACTAAACTACTAAACTACAGAGCATTGTTTCCCATAGTTATCCCTCATTAGACTTCATTAGAGGGTCATTAGGGAGACATTACAAAACTGTACTGTAAACCAAAGTGAAATGACATATCTGCTACTTGAGAAATATCTATTTTGGCAGGTCCCATAAAATTAGAGGAAGAGCCAAGACTGATGATTACTTCTTTGACCAAATCACATTAACTACCTACAGGAATATTGGCGACTGTAGTCTGTGTAGTCATCCATAGACAAAATAACCTCCTACGTCTATAATTTAGGCTTTTACTTTGTAGATCTGGTTCACGTATTGTGTTTAAATGGGGAAGATATACAATTTGATGTTTGTTTACAGTACAGTTCTGTTGCAATGTGTCCCTATTTACCCTCTAATAAAGTCTAAAAAGGGTCTAATAATAGGTCTCATACTATCTAATAAAGAACATATTTCTAGTTTTTGTCTAATTTGATTAAGTACATCTTGTTACGTCTCATTAATGTACAGTAAAGTAAAGTTCAACCCTTTTAAATGCCTTGAAAACACTGACTTAAATGTGTTGAAGTGGCAAAACTATGAGTCACCACTGGAAATCAGTACTTGTCACCTTTGGAATATTGTGCAGACTGTACATGTAACCAAACATAGGGCTTCGGAGGAAAAGGTACACATTGTACAGTGGCTGAGAACAGTTGAATATCTCCCTTGCCCACAGTCTCACAGCAGAACTCGCAGCTTGATAAATGAGCCAAAATTCAGAAGAATCTAAAGCTAGATAGCTTCCATTCTGCGCCCGAGCAAAGGGAGAAGTGTCAGCTTTTTCATCCCCTGAGTGATTTAGACTGCCATTGGAGAAAACTGATGAGTGCTTTTGAGATTTATGATGCTTTTCCTTGCACCTTAAATATAGACTTTGTAACATGTACTCAGAGCTGCTTTGAAAACCTAATCACACGGCAAAGCTGTGCATAAAAAAGGTCAAAAGATAGCAATTGAAAAAGCACAAAAACCCCGGGTAGCCCTGTATAATTATGACACTTAAAGCAACACGTGCCACATTTCCCCAAAACAGGCACCACACACTCTGAAATATAACAGCGCTAACTGGAACCATAAAGGGTTCTTTGGCTTGTCCCCAAAGCAGAACCCTTTTTGGTTCCTGGTAGAACCACGGGGGACCCTTTCAGAGAGCTCTACCTAGAACCCAATATAAAGGGTTATACCTAGAACCATCTGTGAAAGGTTTCCCTCAGAGAACCCGATGAGAGATTCTACAGAGAACCCTTCTATGGTGTAACGGCTCCACCCAGAGCCCACCCAGGGGGTTCTAAAGAGAACCTTTTTACGTTCCAAAGGTTTTATCTAACACGCTCAGGGGGTTCCACCAAGAATCTTGTTCTATTCCAAGTGTTTTATCTGGAACATACTCAGGGGATTCTACCGAGAACCTTTCTATAGTCTAAGGGTTTTATCTAGAACACTCTCAGGGGGTTCAAATTGGAACCTTTTTATATCCCAAGGGTTTTATCTAGAACGCTTAGGGGAATCGTCATATAAGAGTTTTACTGTATCTCGAATTCACCAAGGGGGTTCTCGTGAGAACCCTTCTATATTCCAGTGGTTTTATCTTCATTGTCTTCTTAATGCAAAACTGAGACTTTCAAAGGAAAAAAAAAAATGTTTTCCAGAAGCAAATGGCTCTGGGTAGAACCTCAGACCTTCAGGAGGAACCCTTTTAGAACTCTTATTTCAAAGAGCGCAGATTTGAACTTCCTCCACATGTAGCTCAAGATTTCCTGTTCCCCTTGTCTTTGTTTTTTAATATAGCAAGATGGATGAACATTAATTTAATCAGGCAGCAATAATAAAAAAAAAAAAAGCCAACCACTGCGAATCTGAATATCAGGGGGCAATTTGAAGTAATAGGGCAAATAAGTGTGAAAGAGATGTGGGCATTCGTTTTAGCAAGGCTGTGCAGTGAGGAGGAGAGTGGGAATGGGGAGGGGAGAGGTCCAAAATATTGCCATTTTCAGTCAGCATGAGATAAGCTCATATGAGCCCATTGTCAAATGTATTCATATCATACATTAAAAATGACATTCAATATATCCACATTATTTAAATAGAGCTATTGCTTTACTGAGCATACAGTGACCAGAATGGATCCAACCTGCATTCTAACCACAATATTAAAGGAGGGAAATCCACCATAAAACAGAATTTACATACTATTATTACTGTGACCTTGGGAAATTCTGATTACATCCGATATCACGGACAATTATACCCCATGGTTGACAAGAAGAACTTCCATTAGGATAAATCTAGAAAACTTTATCCATCATTTTCCACATTTTTAGATCTATTTCGATTTTAAAAATATAACTTGGAGTACAGATTTGTATCGTCTTATAATGGTTTATTCTGATGTAACCAGATTTTCATTAGATCATAAACTAAATACACTGAACTGTGACTCACTGGCATATTTTTTTTTTCTACCTCCCCTCATGCTCATCCATACTCTCTGGGATCCATTTTTAATCTCCTCACCTTATTGCCTGCAGAAATATTGTCATCACCATCCGCGACTTCTGGCTGGGGCCTAAAATGTAAATCAATATATTCATTACCATGTGCAGAATACAAAACAACTCTGCAAGGGTAAATGGGTGCTGCTGACAATGACATTCCCATAAAGAAGCAGACAAAGTATATGGAGGTGCAGGTTATTTGATATCTTAAACACTTTCGCCCCCCTCCACGTCCAAAAAACAAACAAAAAAAACCAGGAAACTGGAACAGATTTGGTCACACTCGGAATGATTACCTTTAAAGCT
Source organism: Lutjanus campechanus (assembly GCA_027495735.1). Classification (NCBI taxonomy): domain Eukaryota; kingdom Metazoa; phylum Chordata; class Actinopteri; order Lutjaniformes; family Lutjanidae; genus Lutjanus; species Lutjanus campechanus. The sequence goes on from JAJHUR010119514.1 coordinate 7,324, forward strand.
TCATATTTCTCTTGCTCGTGGCGCCATCATTCGATGTCTCAGCATCGAGTCAATAAAAACAACTGCAAATGATTGTAAGATGAGATGGAAATGACTGTGATGAGTGGGAACTCATAACTTTCAACTCAAGCTTTTGCAGTCTGCTTCCGAGGCTCAAAATGTCGTCGGCTAACCAATCTGGCCTAGAAGTGTGGAAACTTTACACCTTTTGTCAGCGGCAAAAAACATGCTAACCTCTGGATACTGCAGCAGCAGCAGCGGCCTTGTCTTTCACTGATACTGTACACGGCAATAAATAATTCCTACTTGTTAACTATGCAAATTACAGGTTAAGTGTTTAAGTATTTATGCAACGTCATGAATATGTTTTGCACTGGCAAGAGAGCTGTAAAGAAACTGTTGCATGCTGCGTTCACATGGATTCAGGCACACAGTAGAAGGCAGACGGCACGGAAAAAACACGATATGTTACATCTCATTCATTTATTTCCAACATGGAAAGCGAAAGGAGAACTGTGTTACGTCCGAATTCACATACTACGCACTACACACCCAAAATGTGTACTATCATGCATCATACTTTTGTGTAAATAAACAATAGTGTGTATCTTTTCTGTTAAGTGCTTATCACCTCTCCTCCTGAAAGCCTAGAGCTAGTTGGAGATATGTAACCATGGTAACCCATGCCATCAATGGACTAATTTAATAAAGATATTCCGCCAAACAAATTGACACCTTACTTACATTCAAACTGAAGCATTATTGATGTTACACTTAGCTGCCTCGGGCTGTCACCGAGCTGTTTGCCTGTCTGTTGTTACTGCATTGCATTATGGGATATTTATGCAGCGTAATATGGTTTTAGTGTACTAAATAGCATGCAGTGCATCTAAAAACATTATTTGGATTGTTATTATGATGTTGCAACTGATGTTTATAAAACTTTACAATTGCTTAATATATGTTTATAACGCATATATAAATGTTATTTCAATGTTTATTAACCATTAACAGAAGTTTAATTAACCATTGATTAATCATTTATCAATGGTGGTGACTGAATTGTGTGGAGAATACAGACGTGTCATACAGGTGTAAAAATATGTTCATTGTTGTGGGTTTTTTTGTACTTTTGATGAGAAATGTTCCTGAGTTCTGGTGTAATAATAATATAACAGATAGTTTGTAGCGTTTCAAGTGAAGTAATGTGAGATGCTTAGAGCCCATTCAGGGTCAAGAGCAAAAGAAGAGCTGATGTATGCTGAGTGAACACCAGACGGCATCCGACTATTGTCATCAATTTGTTTTGCACAAATGTAACACCTCTTATTGAATGTGCTGTGCACCAGTCTGGTCCAAAACACAAACACAGCCTTCTTCCCTTTGGATGATGAAGACTGAATTCTACGCCTTTGGACTCTTACGTCATATCTCACAAGCAAGTCATCTCAGTATGCCTCATTTATTTAAGGGGAGGAAAGGCTTACTCTTTTTTTTCCCCCCTCTCGGTGGCATTTGTGAGAGCACAGACAGTGAGAGCACAGATTAATATGAATTGGTGTTACAAGAGGGAGTGATGCTAGCTTTGATGTGTAATTGTTTTCAGCGAGCAGTTGGATTAGCCATGGAGGAATGAAGAGACGTTAATTCATGTGCATTATCATGAGCAATCAGTTGGTAATTTGTTTGTGCCCCTTTATAAATACAAAAATTAGAGTTAGTGGGCAATAAGATGTGGGCAGTGCAAATAGGATGAAGGAGAGGAGGAGTGTAATGTATTTTCTCTTATATTTCGATGGTAATGAATAACTCCACTGCAATATTTGTTGTTCATATTGTATTATCTAAAGCAAACTTTACTCGCTGTTCACTCTCAGGAAGGCATATGCTGCTGTATTTATTGAAGTAATGAAAGCAAGGAAAAAACAATTATGATGATATGATCAAATGTAAATTTAAATTCTACAGGTTGCAAGAAAGAGGCGGAGATGATTTCATCTCTACAAGTCTCTTCTTTTTTAGAGATTTCTGAAACTCGCGGCATTAAAGCGAGACAGATTGGCAGAAGTCACCTTGTTGCCATTCTCCCCCAGCCGCACCCACTTTACTTGAGGGAAAGACTCCTTGCATTTGCTCAGGGTGATGAACAGAAAGTTTCCATTAACTTTTATTAAACCCAGATATTCAACCGCATATGACTTTAATTAATTTTATTCTCAGGTTATAAAGTAATTTGATTATATGGGCAAGAGGGAGAGCAGGGATCCGTATCTGTTCTCAATCTTAGGTTAAGCACTTAGGTTCCACCGAATTCATTCATTACACCAAAAGCATGGGCACATTAAAGATAATTTTGTTAATAATTGTGCAATTAAATGATCTCATGTGACTTGGGTTTAATTGAAAAAACTGCTGCGACATCAAAGTAGCACCCCTGTCAAGCTGAACTGGCTTTAGGCTAAATTGCAAATAGGAAAAGAGTCCTCTGTGCGGTTCAGTCCGACGAGCAGATTCGTGCACCCGAATGCTCACACATTTGCTCCGAGGGGTTCTTTAATGTAATCAGAAAGTGCGATGTGACTGGCAAATCCCTATCAGGAACATAAAGGAGAGGGAAGGTGTAGCAGCGGTAGAAAAGACTGGGGGCAGGCTTGTTAAGCATTAGAGAGGAGTAGACAAATAGGGCACTTTAGGTGGTGACGTCAGGCTAATGTCTACCTTCTGAGCTTAGTGCCGTTATGGCGGGTGTGAAAATAGCTTGCCATCTGTAAGAAATAATATTTGCTTTTGGGCATTTCAGCAGGTCTCGGTGGGGGAGTGGGGGCAGCATATATGGTGTGGTAGGCAGTACAATGCTTTGGATAACAAGAAGCACAGTGAAAAATTGCTTCTGTTCCCTTCATCTTTATTATGGTTATTGAATTTGGTTCAAAAGGAGCTGACATCAAAGGGTTGCTCAGAGATTCATAATTCGAGAGGTTCAGTGTATTTCATTGTGAACCCAGAAAAAGGAATGTCAGAAACAACATTAAAATGAAAGGAATTCTTCACATGTGAAAAGCAGGTGTCTACTGCTGTGTCCATCCGTGTCACTCTGTAGGTTAGGGGTCTTTTTTAAAAAAAAGAGCCTATAGGGCAAAAGAGGGCGGCTAAAAGGCGCACTACACAGAGTCCGCAACATCAATTAACACGCAGTTCTTCTATAGCTTAAAGGGATAGTTCAGATTATTTGATGTGGGGTTGTATGAAGTACTTATAGTCAGTAGTTGGCAGTTGGAGAAGTAGACCAGGGTCTGCAGCAAAACAGATTTAGGAATTTAAAAAAGGTCCACCTAAAAAGAAAATCAATATCATTTTAAGTGTACACTATATTTAAAATATTTTCACTGCTTTACCTTACCATCAGGCATCCTCTTTGAACAGGAAACCATTGTTTTTTAAGCCAAATATCGCTCTCTCATCACAACCAAACTCTCATTTTACCTCACAGAACAGGTGCTGGTCAACTGCTGCCTCGCTTTTTTTGTTTGTTTGTGTTGTTATGTCATTACTATTTGATTTTTTGCACACATATAAAGTGGCATAAAATCAGATAATGAAAATAATAATGAATAGTAATGAAAAGTGATAAGAAAAGGTGTGTCAGGAAGCCACAGGCTTGTTGCAATGGACCTCGTCCCTCTTTAGGAAAAAACAAACAAACGAAAACAATATAAAATAATAACACCAATTATAATCGGACCTCGCATAATTCCGTGAAAATTAAATAAATATAATAAACAATATATTTAGGGGTGTCAATTATCGCGTTAATTGCGATTAATTAATTACAGTCATAGTTAACGCGTTATGTTTTTTAATCGCGTTAATCTAATTTTTAATCTCTAACTTTACTGTTCTTGTATCAGTAAAAAGCTGAACATGATTCAGATAAAAATCGATTCACCTCTAGCGTATCGATACATCTCATAAGGACGCGTTACTATATTACTATATTTAGTAAAAAATATCTGGATGTCTTTTTGCAACTAATAGCACTCTACAAATGTAGCATTAATAGAATCAAAATGTAAAGATTCACACATTGCATTTTCTTGTATTGCATCATATCGAATCGTATCGTGACAGAGCTGAATGTATCGAACCGAATCGTTGGTCATTTAAAAATTTCTAAGATATAGGCTATCGTATCGTTGAACATGTATCGAGATGCGTATCCAATCGGTCTCAGTGAGATACACACCCCTAGAAATTTACATTTCAAAAACGCCCCGAAGGCACCATTGATAAAGGTAGAGTGATATGCCTTCTTTGTAAGAAGGAGTTTGCTCACCACCAAAGCAGCTCAAGTTTAGCCACCACATCAACGCAAATCACCCAGTTGCAAGTACAGCCACAGCTAACGTGGCTAAATGGCTACGACTGCATCTGTTCAAGTCTGTTAAAAACAATACATGACTTTATAAAGCCACTTTTTTTGTTATATATCAATCTTTTGTCTTCTACCACAATAATTTAACGAATTTAAATGAAAATACCTCAAGTTGAGGGCTTTTCTCAGCAATTTTTAGGTGAGATTAAAAAAGAGATTAATTAGATCAGTTAATTACAGATCATAATTAATTAATCTCTCAAATGTGTTAATCGCTTGACAGCACTAAATATATTTAGATACACAGGTCAAGAAATTATTAAAGATCCTGAATCAAATGTAGTAATTTGCTTTTCAAAATCTCTAGGGTCGACAAGCTCTTGATTACACGTGGTTTTGCAATCCACATCTATACAGCACAATATGTTTCATTTTATAAAAAGGAAGGTGAAAGCGATCAACCTGTCTACTTATTTTACTTCAAATTTAATTCCGAAGTTCATTCGAATAATAGTAAAGTTTTCAGTTTTCTGAGCAGGGGAACTGATGCCTCAGCAGAGTTTGTGAGATTTGCCGATCTCACAAATAATTTTTGCAGTAAATAAACTTTACAGAGACTGGAGGGGTATGTATGCCCAAACAATATTATCATAAATCAAGTAGGGATAAATCATGGAATAATATATGGTTAATAAGCAAGAGACATTTTGCTGATGATCCACAGTTACCTCACAATTGTGTTAGGAATTAAATAAATGTGTTTTTTTCCCCCAATTTAATTTTTCATCAACTACGATGCCTTAAAAACAACGACAACTAGTATCGACTGTAGGTAATACACTCAATAAGCACCTCATAAAACCCCACATTAAATCATTTGGAATATTCTTTTTAAATCTGCTTCACACAAATGAGAACATATTGTGGTGAATCTTACAGGGAAACCTCAGAAGTTAACTTCTCTCAAACAAGAAAGAAACGCCTAATCTATTCCCACGTCTAGTTAACCTAAAGATTATGAGACAAAATGAGCAGTTCAAGGTGGAATGAAGCAGGTAATTATATCCTTACATCCCTTTGAACACCTATTAGGTCTATACTGTACCTCTGTAGATCTCCCGTATGGTCTAGTTGGGTGCTTGACTTTGATCTTCAAAGCTGACCTCCCCTCTCTCCTGATTGATGGATAGGTCCACCATTGATGCCTGCATATCCATCAAGTAAAGCCACCCGTGATGAATGAATATGTCCTTTATCAACCGTGCATCACCTCATGAAGTATTGTCCTTTTTCACCCAACCAATTTATCCTTCAGCCAAAGATTGATTAACTATGGACGTGATTCAGTCAGCAATTATGACCTCATCGCTAATCAATCTACCTCTCGCCAAGGGAGAGCCCTGCTTACAGTTTGGCCCACGCACACACGTGCACACACACAGCGAGACAACCGTGTCAGTTATCAGCAGGCACTTTTTCTTAATCTCTGGGATCATGGGAAAGTTTTTAGCCACGGCAATGGTGTCACCCTGGGGAGGGCAGCATTGGTCGGTTTGTGTGCCGTGAACACACTGGTGCAGAGTGAAATATCTCCGCAGTTACTGGACATTTGGTGCAGACAATCATGGTTCAGAGAGGATTATCAGGGGGATGTATTGCCTAAGGCCCCATGTCCACATTGCATTTTATTTCTGGCAGAAAGGCTGAGGCGCCTGTACGGTTAAAAAAAATAAACGCTGCACATGGGGTTTGTGTCTCTGACAACAACAATGTCTTGAAAATTCCTGCAACCACTGTTGTTGCACAGTTGAACATTTTATTATCTATCTGTATGCATTTGGCTTTTTTTTCACAGTGAGTACCAATCAGAAGATGTTCTGCCTTGGTTTGATTTGTCACATCAGCCCAGAGCAGTAGGGATTAGAATCTAGGCTGCCCACTTGAAGGTGTGTCTTGATACATGCTTGTCGTGAGTCAAGCGGCTGTAAAATGTTGTTTTTTTCATTAATTTTATTTCCTTTAAATTCTGTCTCCTGATATTTTGTTATCTAAAAGCTTTTATTATGAAGCAGCAAAATCAGGATTTAAAAAAAAATCAGTAGTAACTTAGCATGACCTTTATCCAGCTGTAAGTGACATGAAACAGTCAAATTAAGCAGATATCTGAAAGTACAAACAGCGATGCAGGAGAGAAACTAAACTTTTAACAACAGAGATTCAGTTAGAAACTACAAAATGCAGAATGCTGAACACAAAGAGACTTTTAAAAGTGTCATTCTCTGGTGAAAATCAGAAAAAAAACAGACAGGCAAGTCCCCATATAATATAATCATGGATGTATTATATAAACATGGATAGGGCATTGCCACTCAGGCCTGCTGCCGACTCTGATTTATTTATTTTTTTTAATCCATTGAGGTTTTATATTTGTGATGCTTAACTAGAGCTGAGAAAAGCGATTTAAAAATCTCAGAGATCATCACAAAGTAAAGTTAATGGGCTGAGCAGGAACTTGGGAGCGGGGCCAAAGTGGGGGGTTTTGGCTTCTGCACCAGGTGAGCAGTTCTCATTGGACTGAATGGGTGCCGTATTTGTGTACCGTGTCTAGTTTATTAAAATACATCTATGAATATGATTGGTCGCCTGGAAAAAAAATGGTGATGACGGCAGCACCTTTCTGAGATTTTCAAGTGGAAGTGCTTGCAGTGGCCAGACAAAAAAGACAGAGAACTCTGAAAAAAGACGCTGGGCGTAGTGTGTTTTCTCTCGACGGCCGCATACTGCCGCAGACGCTTTCTCCTGATTGGAAACAACTGAAAAAAGACTCTATATGGACACAGCCCTGAAATTCACCTTTACAGCAGCCACAGCTGCAATACCACACTCTTTTTTTGTTGCCTTTATTTAGACAAACTTATTTTTCAGTTAAGTTATATAACATGTATTACGGACAACAATCCTTTTTGATTGCATTGTTTATAAGTGACACTGTTTTAAATCAGTTGAAATTAGTTTCTTGTTTCTAAACCAGGCTTTTTTGTCCAAGAGATAAAGACGTTTTTAAAACTGAATACAAATGACTTCATATAGATTTTTTTTCCCTTCCATTGTATCCTGGATTTTGTCTTGCCACTTTGACAATATCCTTTGCTCCGCTCCTTGAAAGGTAGCAGACATATTCATCTGGAGATTGATTGCCCCCTCTAAATGACCCTTTAGGGTCATGCTGTAATGGGCTCTCTTCCTACTCAGTGACCAGGGGCAATCTCCGTCTACAACAGACACCGCCCCCATGGACACCAAGAAGCGTTCCCTGGAGCATTGTGAAGAGAAGGACACAATATTACCAACCTGGAAATCAGAGCCAAGCAAGTCAGATGTGAAAATTGGCTGGCTGAGCCACAGCACGTAGGTGTTAATCTGCTGAGAAACCCCTTAAATGCATCACAGAAAGAACATGTGAGCAGCACAGGTAGTGCACTGATCAGGCAGAAGGGTTTGTCAGATGGATTCACGAAGCTGGAAACGGTTTCCTTTGTATTTTAATCGAAATGAGAGGAAACATTCGACTTTATAATGTAAAATAGGCTGTTTTGCTTGGGGAAAAAGCACCAGACAGCAGATTGCCTAGCAACCGCAGCTGATGCTATGGTGGACCAGCTGTATGCCCTGTGCGTATATAAGGCAGCAAAAATATGAAAAACATATATAATTATGTGCATTCCATTAGAGCCTATGTTCTCTTTGGTTTGTAACAAATATTTCCTTGATATTCAATGATGTGTATGCATGAACAAAAATTAGATATATAAATGATGAAATGTGCTTTTCCTACTGGAAAACAGGATGGAAATGTATCGTGTCTCATCAGTGCTGTCAAGAGCCAAGGACCTCCAATTTTGGCTTTCAGACAAATTGCTGCCTCCTTTAAGCTGTCAATATACATAATTCAGTCTGTTGTGCTTTGATTTTGCCAACACAGAACTCGAAGAAGCTAAAAATCTGAAAGTGCACAAGATACACACATTACCATTAGTCAGATCACAACCTTGCATGACCAGTGATTCCCAGCCAGGGGAACTTGTGCGCCGGGGGGTATTTCTGCCTTTGCCAGAGGGTACATGGGAAATGTGGAGTAGGTCAACAATTTGGGGGAAAAAAAGAAGATACAGATTGAGATTTGGAAAAACTAGGGAAGAAGTGAGCAGATAAGTCTAAAAAGCTGAACTCTGAACTCATCTGTTATCTGGTGTCAACGGACAATGTTTCTGAGCTTCCGGTGTAGCCAGCAGACGTCCTGATGACGGATAACGGATATCCAGATCAAGACATTCCTCTTCCATAATGCCACTGTCAGGCAAAAACATTGTATGTCCAAAACCGTTAAAAAAAACTAACTGACTGCTGCTTAGTCAAAGTTAATAGCTTTTTAACAGTTAAATATTTGTAAAACCCACAGACAGACACAAAGGGTGACTAACAGCAGTTAAAGGGTTAAACAGTTAAAGGCTTAGTCCTCAACAGATATCTGCATCTAAATGCAGAAATTTTTGAAATAGCCAATAAAAAACTAAATCATCCTCAGACGAAAGATGACTGTTTCTCAGATTGCTTCTTTAGCTCCCCATGCTAACTGTTTACCCTGCTCAAACATGATTTGTCAATACAACTTGGAAATCAGAAAACGGAAATCAGAATGCTTCCCATACCAAAATCATATTCTGTGCCTCCAGATTCTGCATTTATATTCAGATATCTGTTCATAGAGATTACAAAAAGGTTAGCTAAAATGAATGGAGTAACTGTTAACTAGCTAAAAATATTGGAAAAAACTAAAAGAAGTGGATATAGCTACGTCTTTCTGTGTCTTTCTCAATGTGTGTGTGTGTGTTGTTCTGTTTGTAATTACAGGTATCGGCTTTATTTCATGTTTGCTTTCAGCTGCATAGAAGTTGTGTTAAGTTCCTGCTGCTGATTTTCCCAATTCTGCTGCTTCAAAATAAAAACTTTTAGATAACTAAATAAAGGGGTACTTTTATTGTGAAATTGAATAAAATGTTTATCCACCATTCAAACATTTGACTAAAGATGAGCGTCATAGGTTTAATATGCACCTTTAAGCAGGTGCAAAAGGAGAGAAAGAGTGTCAATGGGGCGAAAATTAGCGCGCCCACTCATGTCATATTTTCATCACTGCCAATCGGAGCTGGAGCCAGTAAATACCTGTGATGACTGCAGAGTGATTTGACCTGGGAGTGAATGCAGATTGTGCCCTTTCTCACTGAAGACAAAAGCCAGATGTAACTGGCTGAGGTTTTGTGGTGTTTTTTTTTTTTTTGTCCAGTGTAAAAGGGTCACGAGTGAGTGAACGCTGTGAAGTATTGCTGATATGGTGATAGCTTCTAGCTGAATTTCACAGTGCATCATACCGTTTTGTGACATCTGATAATTAGATGCACAGTAGGACCAGTTTGTGTCTTTTTAAATGTCCAACAGGTGAACAGTTTTATTCACAATGTCTCAGCAGGCCTACCTTTTGTCAACTCGAGGCAGCTTCCACCCCGCCAGCTTCTTTGCTATTAACAATACATGCTCGACCCTGATGCAATAGATCCTCTAGTAAATTGGTAACAATTTCACAGAAATTTTTCAGCAGAAAATATTGTTGGAACAATAACACTGCTTTGCCATGGGAATTGAAAGATAATTGTATGAGCCTGTGGCATTGCTGTTTCATAAGCTTCATGCTCCATTTCTGATTCCCACCAGAAAGCTGTTTCTTTTTCCTCCTTTGCACATATTTATTTCTGGCACTTAATTTAAGTCTCTATTTATGCATATCTTAAATCACATGTTCTTCTCTGTCCTTGCAAAATGGAAATAGGCACTGTTGTTATCTCTGCAACGGAAATAAAAACAATGTGCATCTTAGCTATTAAGTGCATAACAACATCTTCAAAAAGGGCAGTTTGAAAAGAGAGGGCACACCAAAGCTTGCACATGCTGTTGAATAAATACATTAATTAAGGGGGAATTACGTGCTTGGGGCTTGAGTTGGCTTGCTTTCAAGTGCCAGGGGTCCTCATAAATATACATTTAAAAGACATGTGGCAAGATCAAGAAGTAACCTCTTAACAATGAACTTTTGTATCATCATCTCTATGATAAACACCTAGCGCACGCTGGTAGCCTTGTTAAGAAACCGACAGTTTTACTTAATATTAATAAATGTAAATTAATGCTTTGTTTATTTGAGTTGAGAACTCTTCCAAGTCGTGGGACACAGTCTGTTTAGTTTCAACTCTCAAGATGCAGACAGAAATATCAAATGCCAGGGGTCCCTTGACAGCACAGACCTATCCCACTTTTGTCCCGCAGCCTCATGGGAATCCCACTGACACTGATTTTCTGTTCTGTACATCCTGTTGTAGGAATATTGCTGCTTTAGAAATGGCCCGAATGAGTAATCTACAATGTCTAAGAGGAGAAGCAGCTTTTAAGCAGAGTAAAGGTGGAGAATTGACGAGGCTGTATTAATGAATGATTCTCGAAAGTATAGGGCTGGTTTTTTAAACGTGAAACATGATGTACAGTAACTCTTCCCTAAATGAATACTGTATTTGGACAGCTTTTATGATGTATCACTGTGCTCAATGAAAGTGACATTTTTTATCTTGGTTTGCAAAGCCTTTAGAATACAGATCCTTTTAATAAATTGGTCCGGTAATGCCTGACATTATTGATGGATGGCACCGGGGTGAATGTAATGGCATGGAACTGCTACTTTATAAAACTATGTGTAAATAGATGTGCTTGGGATTTTTGTAAGGCAGCGTTAATGCGGCACCATACGGCTGATTCACGTGTTTTTAGTCAGCAAAATATAAATGTTATGATTAAAACTGAAAATATCTGTGAATTATTCATGAGTAGCCTACATAAATCTCAAAACAGGATGTTGACATGCTTGTTCGCTTTATGCAGCTGAATACTGAACTTTCACCCTTTTGTTGCCATCACGTGTCTAGCTGTGGCTAGCTATCTTAAACATAGCTATTGCCAGGAGTAGCTTTGTGAATAACAACATGTATAAAAGTAATGAATTCCATTTGAACCTTCATTAGTCCCAGCCTTTTTGCTCCGTCATCCAACAATAGTTGAGCAAGCTTGGTACCTGACGGAACCTCGTTTCCTGTACTTACGATGCTGTATGTGCTAGGAGTAAATTGTTTATTAATGGGATAGCCCCTTGAGATGAATCATCTCGTTTTCGAGGTGCTAGGCTTGTCTTTATTGACAATAAAACCAATTGTGAGATGGTTATAAAATTTGCTGAATGACCTAAAAGCAATATAGAAGCTAATGTTAGCAAAATGATAACTAATTACCTAGCTAACTTGATTAGCTGGCTAGTTAGCTTGCATTTTCCCTAGCATTAGCTATCAGCTATTAGCAATTAGCTTTCTGCAATAAGCAAAGAAGAATTTACCAATTCCCCAAAATAAGGCCCCCAAAATTGGCCCTAAATAAGAAGAAAGAAATAACTAAAATTTTCATTTAGTTGACGTCCCCACAGTTTGGCATGGAAGGGGAGAATACTGCAACAATCATTTTAACCCCAAATACCCTGTGGTGCAGCTGGCCTCTAAATATTTTGTGAAAAAATTTTCTTTCTCTGCTGCATTCGACTCAGTGTATTCAGTTAGACTGAACAGGCTTAAACTGTGATTTGTCAGCTCATAGTATGTTGATCCATTTTCAATACAGTACTAATCACAGACCAACCTTCTCTTTGCTATAGGTATTATTGAGCATTTGATCCTGAAACAGGAACCTGATCTATTTTAATTCTGCACAAATTTTGAAGTTAAGCCTCCAGTTTCTTTTACCAAAAGGCTGGCGATTTCTTAAATCACTCAGAGGCATCTTTGACCCTTTCTGCCCTTTCAGTTGTCAGTTGGTTGACCCTTTGTACAATATTTTCTCCATGTGAAACATTACTTTTCTGCAAACCGATCATACAAAATAACATCTATTTGCAAAGCAAAAGCGTTAAAGACCATTTAGAAATATTGAGTGGTACTCAGCTGTCAGAAAGAACCGATTCAAGCTTTTGTGGCAGATTCCAAACTTTTGAATGGGAGTGCCATAAAAAAAATCTTTCACCACAGCAATTAACTGCAAAAGTGCAACTCCTCTAGCTGTACCTACTGCTGACATTCACTGAAATCAACTTGAGTCATAGAGCTGAAGTCAGATCAAGATATTTTTTATGAAACATTTGATACAACTGTCACTGTTTATATGAATAAATCAGTAAACAATAAATTCCCACCCACAGAGTGTGCAGGGAGTCAGCAAAAAATATTCAGCAGCTAGCTATCCGCTTCATTTGAGCAGTGAGGTACGGCAAATGCAGGAGGAAAATGAGGATCGAGTAGTAATCTGTGCATTTTGCAGCTAAAAATGTACCCAAAGCGAAAGGCATGTTGAATACTGAAGTTATACTCTGTATCTCAACTCGTTTTAACTACACTATAAGCTTAAGTTGTGTTGAGATGTTTCAACCCAAGCCGAGGTTATTCCAGTCAGCAGGCTAATATAAGAATTATCTGTGCATGTAAACACAGACACCGAGCCATACATCACATCCTGATAGTTCCCTTTTATATCTCGTATAGTCTTCCTATTTCTGTGCCACAGTCTGGCTTTGCACACGGTGGCTCTGCAATGTGGAACCCTATGCCCAGGTGTTTCCTCAACCCCATCTGTTCCCTCTGTGCCTGGGAGCCTCATCATGGAGTCACTGCTCATTGTTGCTTCTAGACAGCGTGTATTGGCATGGCAAGGCTATGGCAAAAGAGCAATCATTATAAAAATTGTCAAGTTTTGAACAGTTTGAGATATAAAATAGGGGAGAAAAAAAAATCTGCTTTTATGTTGCCAATTGTCTGGAGAGAGGAATAAAAAACAAACTAAAAGACTGCTTATTATATTCTCATGGGCACAAGTTCACTGGCTGTGGCACTACTATTCAATACTCACTTTTATCGTTTGGCATTAAAAGAACACTGTGTAATTAAATCACTTGCAGTTGTTATTTTGGTTGCACTTTATTTTACCGTACACTAATAAGACACAACAAGCTGCATTTTGTATTAAATTAGTCAAAAACTGGTAATAATATGTTCTTTATTAGTCAGTAAACAAACACAGCTATACCATAATTAGATCGCATACACCTTACAGAATGCTGATGAGACGTAACAAGCTGCACTCTGTTTTCAAATTAGACAAAAACTATTAAAAAAATATGTTCTTTGTTTGACTAAAGTGCACTGTTTCCCTCTGTTCAACACTTATTAGACTTTATTAGAGGGCCATTTTGGGGCATATTATAAAAGAACTGTACTATAAACTAAAGTGTATTATTTCCCACTTTTACACTCTTTTTAAACTTCCTTGAAAGGGTAATTCGGGACACATTACAACAGAACTGTACTGTAAACTAAAGTGAGATCACATACCTGCTACTTGCCCGTTTAAAAACAAAACGTGACCCAGAACTACCAAGTAAATGCCACAATTATTGAAATAGAGGGACTTTCATATTGTAGTCTGCCTGCTGTATTACATAATTTGATGCAGCCAGCCAAATAAAGTGCATCTCAATAAGCAAATATGTGATTTGACTTTAGTTTACAGGACAGTTCTGTTGTAATGCGTTCCTAATTACCCTCTAAGAAACTTGAATGAGGGTCAATGGAAAATGATACACTTTAGTTTACAGTTCTGTTGTACCTTATTACCCCAATACAGTCTAATAATTGTCTTTAAAAGGGTCTAATACTGTCTAATAAAGAAGATATGATTTCTTGCTTCTGTCTAGTTTGATACCAAGTTTGGCTTGTTAAGTCCTCTTGGTGCACTGTAAAGTAAAGCGTGACCTTTATTTATATACAATAGCAATTCACAGTGTGAGATAACAAACATGGCCTTTGACTGTCCTTTCTGTGATAATTTGGGGAACATTAGCATTATGTGTGCCTTCATGATCATCAGCCTAGCTGTCAAGGTCAGAACTGAGCAGTAGTGACATTACTAATTGAGAATATACACGGCGATTCAATTTGCTCTAATTTACCTTCTGATCTGCCAATATCAGCTGGAGCACACGTGGGGGGGCTCATTTCATTGGCTCTCTCCTGCACATTATTTTTGTCTTCTCCCTTCACAGATCAAGGGTACAGATGACTTTTGTCAGCCATCAGATGCTGTGTGGCAGATGTCACAGCATTTATTGTCACCATGATTTATTGGTTTAGAATGACCACAGCCACAGGGAAGAACACATCAAAAAGGCCAGGCGCTGGTGAAGGGGAGCTACTGAATGCCAACTCCTCCAACAACTTTCATCCCATCCCTCTTAGGACTGCACATTTTGCTTCTGGTTATTGTTTGGCCATCTGCTGTATTCCGAGCCTCTTTGAGTACACCGCTAAGCAAACATGGAGCCTGTGCCAAATGCCGTCACCTTCCTTTTGCCCCTCTAATTCGACCCTACTGGGTTTCTTCAGTCAGATCAAGTGCTAATCATCAGAGGAGCTCTCATGGCAGAGGTTCAGTTCTAGGGGAAATTCGCCTGTTTTTAATTCTCAATTTCTTTATCGCAGACAATTTCTTTTGATTGACATGTAGACTAAACAGTAAACAGGGTGTAGTACAACACATAATAAATGGCAGTCAACATGCCATTTATTGAAACAAGAAGAAAGGGGTACCAGCACAGAAGCCAAGCAATGAACCCCAAACCAACCAAACTCCATAGACAAAATAATAATATAATCTAAAATAATATAATTTTCCGTCACAGAACACAGGAATAGCTCATTTACCGCTGCCTTGATTTGTGAGTTTGTTTGTGTTATTGTGTGATTTCAGTGAATCCGAACTTATCTTTTAAAACACTGAAGTCACATAATAACACAAACAAACCGACAGATCGAGGCAGTTGTACACTGGCAACTACTATGTTCTGTGAAGTGAAATGACTGATTTCATCTATGGAGTTTGGTTGGTTTGGAGAGAGAAATATTTGGCTTATATAACTGCTGTTTCCTGTCAGAAAAGGCAAAGCCATCCAGCTTAAGCTTGAACTTTGTTTAAGTGGCTAAATTATGTTTTGTGGCTGAGCTCATACTTCTGTCCTTGCTTAGCTTCTGGGCTGGTACTCCTCTCTGCTTCTCCTGGGGGCATGCTGACTGACATCTACTGTAGTTAATACACTGACTATTGATAAGTACCTCATAAATCCCTGCATTTAATAATCCAAACTCTCTTTTTAAAATGTTTTAACCCTTGCTTGTCACTAGAAATGTCAATCTGGGGTGTCCTGTTCACAGACCGAGCAGTCTGGTAATAATCCAACAGCAATTTGATTTAATTTACCTTCTTCCAGGACATAGTCCCATGCAGGTGCAGCAAACTTGCAAAATCAACTTGCCTACAACGTCTAGTTTTGACGTTTCAGGTTGCCCTTTTCCGTGTTTTTCGATTAACACAACCTTCCCACCGTGTTAAACCAAGTGGTTTTATGTGCACATACCCTGGTTGCTGTGACCTTGATGTTTTGCTAACCTTGACCAAGTGCTGTTTGCTGCCAAAACATGTTCATATCTTAACAATGCTGTAGTTGCCATGAGCGTATTGCATGAGAAAGAAAATAAAGAAAATATGTTTGCAGGGGATATTGTTTTTGCAGATGTGATTAATATACATTTCTAAAAGCTGTGCATAATCTAATTATTGGGATGAAGAGATGAAGATTGAATGCATCACAAATTCTATTTTCATCCATAATTAGGTTAAATTAAACTTGAACTGATTATGTTTTATTCTTCCTAGAAGCATATAGTCTCTATAAATGTGAAAAAAAGAAGCTACATTAAATTCAAATAAAAGATAATTAAAGCTACAAGAGTGTCTCGGTTTAACTCAAGGAAAAATGACAAAGAATGTAGCACAATGATTGTAAAGCGGTTTCAAGCCAATGCTGTTAATGTGCAATGAGAATGTCATCGACTACAGTGACAGGAATATTATTTAATGGACAAAAAATTATGTTGTTGACATTATCCACCAACATGGGTGCAACCTGAAAAAATCATTTGTCAGTATGAGGGTATGAGGAACATTTGCCCTAATGATGGTCGACATTATAGTGTCTGTAATTTACTTGTTTGATTTTATTCTGCTTTACATTATGACACTATGTTTCCCATTAAACTGCACAGATTTTTGTTAACATAGTAAATACAAATACAAAGACTTCACTAAAACACAAGATCAAAGAATTACATTTAAGATGATTGCATTTCAATACAGAAACAGCCTGGGATGAGCGTGAGTAATGAGCATGACCGACATTTTTTTTTTTGTTTTGTTTTGTTTTCCAAAATCAATCATACAAATAAATATCCCAAATCTGTATGAGGTCAACATCAAAAAGCCAGTAACATCAGCAACATTGTGATAAATATGAACAAAGCTTCTCTGCACCATTGTTTCCTCGCTGTGTTACCTTTGTTTCCCCCTCCGCCGCTGACTTTGTTGCATCATTCAGCAGAAATGATGAACAAAGCTTTCAAATACCTCTCAGCGAATGTTACGAACAGCAGAACTCATTTGAACAAATTGTACAAATGCATTGCTGCTCCTTACAGTACGTCCACTAAATGAATTATGATAGCAGAGCATTCCACTGATGTTTCACCTTCAAGGCTGACCTTGTGATGGCTATTCTCTGCTGATGCTTGCCAGAGATAAAAGCTATGAGCCCTTCTCACCCCCCATGCCAAGGACACACGCATCATCGCTTTACTGGCCTATCTGCCCAGGTGATGCATGGCTCCTATAGCCAGTCAGTCTGAGGCAGTATTTATAACAAACTATGTGAGGCAGCAACCAACTCATCACCGCCGAGCCCTCAGAATCCTTGCTCTCCTGCTGCACCCGCATAGGTTTTGTTATATGCTGTGAACATATTACAAATTTAAGGACTTTTTTTTAGCTATAGAAATGTCAATAAGATGTCAAGGGAAGCAGAATGAATTTAAAGATAATTAATTCAGCTAAAAGAAATTATATATTTTTTAAAGATGAAATGTTTAACCCCGCTGTGCATCCTGGATCTGTAATAAATCGTGCAGGAATTTCGTCTTTCAAAAACCGATTGAAGTTAAGACCCCGGAGTCAGACTGGAAGAGTTATATCAATAGATCCTTCAGACCAATTTGTTGTGAGCGGTAACAAAGACGCAGTGCACATTAGCACAAAGAATAAAATCAAACGTACCGAAAGATGAATGCCCCCGAACCAACCTGCCAAAACCCAATTTTTATGAAGAAAGTGAAACAAAATCTACACTCCAGTGTCAGGAAAGGACATCTTGTGACTGGCGGGGAAGTGAACAGCAAAGAACAGTCAATGCTTGAAATTCATTAGGTATCAGTGGGAGACAAAGCACTGACAGGTGTTTATGCAAATAATCAGCGAACGGATTCATCTCCCTAATGGGGAAAACAGCAGTCTCAGAATAATGTGAAGCATGTGGAAGTAAATGATCGTCCACTTGTGAAGTCATGAGCATATTGTAAGCCTTACAGTGTGTTGTGGTGGAGAGGCACAGCTGGAATTAATAATTATTGAGGGCTATCTGTTGTTTTATTCTGAGAACATATGGCGCGCTTCTTACAATCCAGTAATTCTGCAAACATATTGTGTTGCAGTTCAGACAAGTTGCTGCATTTTCAATGAGGCTCAAAACAAACTTTCCATGTCGTTTATATGCAGACCAGTAAAACTGAGGATGAATACGATGCAACTCATAAAAAAACAAAAGGTGAATCTGATATTGCTATTGGTTGCTTTGTGTTGATGTGGTAACAAGACTAAAAGTCTACAGCTGTGCTAGCAGCCTGTACTAGGAAAGGGTGGTGCTCTAAGCCAATGCTAACATTAGCAGGCTAACATGATAATGACACTGAGCTAACGACTACTGAAGCCTAAAGTCACCAATTTCACAGAAGCTAAAAAATTGCTAAACTAAACTAAATATTGCATTTTTAACTATTCATTTAATTTGTAATTTATTACAAACAAAGGCAACGTGTTCCAGGCAGAATAAAACAGCCGAAGAAGTCACGATACGGCTGAGTGCAAAATCCAAATTGCAGAACCAGCACCAAATAAAATTTGTTTTGTAAAATGGACTGCAGTGTTGCATACGTAGATGCCCTCACCTAAATTTTGTTCTCACACAAACACGTTTGCATGGTACAAGCCCTAACAAATATCACAACATCACAACTTTAATAGTTTTTTTTGCCAGTCGAAGTTAAAATTGGAATGCAAAAACGATCATTCCCATTAACTGTACTACAGTTGTGATTTCAGTCAAAAATAATTGCATTTGTAACCTTATCAAAAAGGCTCAGGATTACAAAAGATTCTCACAAAATATGCTTTATTCATAAATGGAGAGCTGCACCTGGGGGCATTAGGCCTACATAAAGAAGCAAAGTCTTTTTGAGCTCAAACTCTGCAAAAAAAAAACAACAGCAAACACAAAATTATGAAAAAAACGTGTATAGAGCATTGATAAATGTCAATAGCAATGACAAACCATGGGTTCTTTTCAGTACCAGTACCATCACTGAGATATACATGTATGACAATTGGACAGGGAACTACTATGATTGGTCCAACCCACGGGAAGCTACAATGATTGGTCAAATTTGTGAAATACTTGCGTACGTGGTTGGACAAAATAGCAAGGTCATACAGACTGGTTGAAATAGCATGAATTGTTGTCATCGCAACACTGCGAGGGAATGATTACAATGCAGGGCTAAACAATAAGGGTGTCCTGCTTCCCCTGGGGGTGAGTAAAATGCCACTTTGGGCCACTAAATCTAGCAACTCACTTGCAGATCAGGCAAGTGGTAAAAAATAATTAAAGGCATTGTTTTTTTGTGGAGCTAAAGACGGAAGTAGTTAAGGAATGAAGCACCTTGCTTCCTTCTCATCACTTTTATGAGCTGAAGCAAAAGCCAGCATTCTATCCTGGAAACTGGAGTTTTGCACAGTTTGTCAAAAGTTTAAAAGAAAGGCAGATAAAACAGGTTAGTTTTTCAAGGGCACATCATTTTTTCGAAAAATGTTGTTGAAGTGCCGACAGCTTCTCGCCTGCATAGCAACTAAAAGGCTCCCGACAACCCCTCCTCCAGGGTCTTTAAAAAACATCAACATAATATGTGTAAGATTTCATGGCACTTCATGGTTCTAAGGTTCATTATGCCAACAATTTACTAATTTCTCTCCAACAAGAACTAAAACTCTGCTTAAGTGTAAGTTTGACATCGAGAGAATGCAATATTCTGCACAGGTCAAAAAAAAACAACCTTTGAGGCAAGTTTGTGATTTCTGATTTTCAGCTATATTATTATAATTAACTTGACTTGACAGTGACATGTCACTTAAAAGAAGTAGCAGCAAAATATTGGTTTCCAGACTTGCTATTTGAGAACTTTCTCACTTTCAACTGGTATTATCCCAGTTCTTTCTCATAGTGACATCAATTAACACATAGCCTGATAAATATTCAAAGTTCTTTTCATATCCTGTCATGGGAGAACAAAATGGAGACAGTGCACCAGGCTTACATCTTATTAATGACTCATTTACTTTGATCACAAGCTGTCATTACAGTGTTTGTTTCTTTTATTTGGTGCCATTCAACATCTGCCAAGAGAGTGTAAAAAATCTCAGAACATTTAAGAGAAAAATCAAAGTTGCCGCAACTGTGAACTGTTAAGTTTGATAAGTGTCTGATATACACATGCCTAAAAATGATTTGAATGCTTAAGTGATTTATGAAAAGCTTAATTACATTGTCTACATTCATGCTACTGTATCTGTCACATCCACAGCTGTTCCACAAACTTCAAAACAATGCACACTTTCCGCCTGTTTATATAACTTGTCTATAGGGGGCAAGTATGTTAATGCTGAGTCCTTGATATTCTGGTGGAGCCTCTCTATTTTTAGTGTGCACAGCATTTCCTTGCACCATCTCACTCTAATGAATACTTTCTTTGTTTCTTGTATTGCAACCTGGGCTACATAGCAGATATTGACCAACATTATGATGCAGTTTGGTGCCTGACAACAACAATCTATGAAAAACTTTTTTGCTTTCTGCCACTGAAGAGGACAAGTCTGTCTGGCCTTAAAGGAGCAATAATATAAGACCCTTGTGTTCAAAAGTGAGTACTGCAGTCCAAATAATGAATTGGAGCCACACATGGAATATTAAATAGGTTGGTTGAAGCAAGTTGTTTCCGCCTGCCCCCTCTTCTCTAGATTCAAAGATCAGGCTGGCTGCAGGGACACTGCAGTAGCGCAGGATGCACGCAGCATCGTAAATTGGCAATAACAAGTGACAAGATCTTGTTCGCTTTCTTGGAAAGAGTTAGCTGAAAAGCTATATACCATTCCAATACCCATTAATTGAATATCAATATATATTCAAGTGATGCTTATCTTAGCATAGCATAAAGACTGGAATCAGGGAGGAACAGTTAGCTACCTACCAACACCTCAACTCACTAACTCTCACTAACATGTGATGTCTTATTTGCTTAATTCCTAAAAACACTGATTCTCAAATTGTGGTACCACCAGTGGTAGTCAAGCTCCCTCTAGTGGTACACGGAGGACTCTCTAAAATTAAAAAAATGAAATAGATTCATTTAAAAACATAATATAATAATACAACATTTCAAATGAAACTACTTTAACTAACACTGAGATCATCTGAATTTCAATATCAGCCTGCTATGTAGTTACATTCATGCACGTAGCGCATGCATACATCATCAGTTATGAGCTAAACTGTGATGGTAGCGAGGCTGTGGCTGACAACAGTCAACAATAAGTAATCTGCTTATAATAATAAAGAAATAAGCCCGCACGAACTCCCTACAGTATTGGTGTCTTCATAAAGTTGCAGGCGGTACTACTCACAGGCATTGCATACAGCACTCTGTAGGCAGTTCTGTTACTGAAGTGATTAGTACATGTGAAAATGAACCACCACCACTATCACAGGTTATAGAGAGCAAAACACCAAATTTCAATCAATGTCTCCAAGTGAAGAAAATCAGCCCTTCTCTGATAAACCATCAGAAAGCAACAGCCCTGCCCTCAGTCCAGAGAGGTAAGGTGATCTCAGGTGAGATTTATAGGGTTATCACTTTATAATTATACAGTTATATAGTGATAACCCTATTTTCCTCTCATGGAAATGTATGTAGATGTAATTGAAAGACTTGTACCCTCTTTCACGTGCCCATTTCAGACCATCAAAGGGATGATCAGGCAGTTTAAGTTTCTAATCTGTGTGATGCAGGTGAAGGTAAATGAACAGTCTGATGAGGATATGAAGACTCTCACAACATGATGATTTTTTTATGCCCCTTAAAATTTCTGGGTGAAGCAGACAAGATTTAGTTTTTTTTTTTCTTTTTTCAAGAAAAGTGTCAGTAGTGTAGAAGTGAGTGAATAAGATTATGATTAATAAGATTATAAGATTACTGAGCAACAAAAACTGATTTAGTCAAGTTTTAAAAATAATCTCTTTGAATATTATCTGTCAAATTACACAAAATTATATCTTCTTTTTCTGAGGAAGAATTTTGGCTTGCATGACGCCCCTGTGTGCTTCCATCAACATATTTTTAGACGCATTTAGAAGTCATTAGAAAAGGTTGGTGGAAATGGTACCATTGGGAAAACCTTCCTCAATTTTGCCAAAAAAAAAAAAGGTTTTACACATTCTTTTACACAGGTAGTTTTTGCCTTTTTCAAAAACGGAGTAAATGTGCTTCATGGGAGATGGAAACACTTTTTCCGATTAAGGATGCAGTGACGCAGTGAACACCTGAATCACAAGACTGATCAGCGGTTTCTGCTCCAGCGGTCGCCTCATCGCTCCCATGGCTCTATAACACACCCACAGAGATCTGATTCAACCTTCCACACATTAATACATGAATCTAAGAGAAATGTCATATTTCCATCCTGTGTTCCACATTGTTTTTTTGCCCTTTAAGGTTTGACTGGTGACCTTTTAATTATGTCATTTTGTTGTGCCCTCTTTTTCTGCAGTGGTATGAAGGGTTTCGGACTGGTGAAGTGACACAATGTTGCTTATCTCGATGAACCAGCACAGTAGCTAAAACCAGCAATCATTTGCACTTTCTTGGTGATTTATCTAACATTCTCCATGAGAGGATGAAGGGTGGGAACAAATAAAGCCTCTTGCGCTGAGAAAGTGCAGACGAAGGTTATGGACTGTAACAGTGAAGAGATGAGCAGAGTGGGTTTAGTAAAGTTTAATCTCTCCCTTACACAATCAAACACGAGTTGCTATTAAACGTGCTTCAACAAAACAACCATGTTTTGTACAGTTGTAGATGGCGAACCTACACTTAACGTATTTGGCAGGAAAAAGCCATCAGCAGTCATGAGCGGCTGAGACAGACACAGGCAGCCCACTGCAGGGACAGTGGAGGTGGGTGAGATTCGAAACTTAAGCGTCATCTCCTGCTGTATTCACTTGCACTTGGACATCGGAGCTTCACTTGTAGACTTCTGACCAGCCACAACTTTCCAGACATATATATTTTTTAATTAGATTGTCCGAAACTGGGGTGACAGCTGGGGTGGCAAGGTATCTTTTAGGGGTGGCAACTGCCACCCTATGCCACCCCTCTAGATCCACCCCTGGTTACCTGTTAATTTGTGTTCTTTAGAGGTGCTGATGCATGGACTTTGTTAGCTTTGGACAGATCTGTTTCCCCTTATTTCCAGTAAATAAAGTAGGCTACACTAAATGGCTGCTGGATGTAGCTTTATAATTAGTGTACAGACTTGAGTGTAGAATCAATTTTCTCATCCAACTCTTGGCAAGAAAGTCTTTTTTTTAGAAGTATCATTATCTTAGACAGTAATGGGGTCGGAGTAACAACATTGCTGTTTAGGAAACTACCAAAAGTGAAATCACAAAATGCTTATAACCTTTGGGCATATGACAGTTTAAAATATTAAATATTGACATAAATATTGGCAGCTTCATTACATCGCATCAGTCAAATCCAATGAGAACACATCAGACTGCGAAGGCATTTCCTTCCATGGACTCATTCACTCGAGTCGGTCTGGGAGGAAAACGTGTTTCTGCCACAGAGTCACTTCACTAATCAAATCAGAATCAGTGATTTCAGACTGGAGGATAGTCAGTGCTTACCAAATCATTATGGTCAATAAACTGTGGGTATATTTAGCCTGCATCTACATATCACCCCGCCCTCCCATTCCTTTGCTCTCACTCTCTATGATCTTGTTTGTCTCTCAGTGCTTGGCTAATTTTGCACTTGGATGTAACTTTGGCTCACAGGAGAATGCTCCTCTTTTGCATAATCTGGTTTCTAGGGCTACAGTTGTAATACAGCTGCAGTCAGAAATGCCATGAGGAGTCAACCCCCAGAGTGATGCAGTGCAAATGAAGTGTCCACTGATTCCACAGCCATTCAAATGCAATGAACTCAATCACCGGATCACAGTACACGAAAGGGATCATTGAGTACAATCCCAGATGTATATCAAGTGCATATTGGTGGTTATTCGGGATTGAGAGTAAATACGCAAAGCTATTCTGGTACACCTTAAAGGAAGAGACAGTGCAGCACCATTTATTTACCATCAGGCCAGACTGAAAAGGCCAAGTCAACACATTGACTGAACAGCAAACTGCACTCTGTATAGATTTTAGAAGAGGACAGAGTACAGTGGAACTGGTAAAAGTCTCAGAGTCAAAGGGTTAAAGCAGAAATCAGTAAGTTAAGGAGGAGCACATAGCTGTCAGTTGACCTCTATAGCAGCTGGCTGCCTCTTCTGTGACCCTGGATCGATCCGGTGCTGGCCAGTTAACTCTTGGCCTCTCAGCCTCACACCACTCTGCTGCTCCCACAGAAGTGAGGTGATATGTACGGACAACCTCCGACTTTGGAAAGCATTTCAATCCTCTGCGGAGTGAAATGTCTCTTTTTGTCTGTCTGGTGTGTCCAAATGTGTTTCCTTTTTCTTTCAGCCGTCTCGCTGATGTGTCAACTGTGTTCTTTTTTGAACAACATATGTATCTTCATCATTAAGTCAAGGCTGTCTTTGCCATCCACCCAAGAAAAAAAAAATTAACACTGAATAAAAAATCCATACTTTGCAGTTGCAACATTAATTTCAGAGAGAGCATCTGACTCCTACAGCCTGGCAAATGTTCAGCTGTTCCAGATAATTCTGCATACATAAATTCAAATGTGAAAGCTTAAAGCTCGCCGCTAATAAACAGCAGAGAAAACAAAGCACCGTTTTTATGTCTTTTTTTTAAATTTCTATTTCTATGCAGTGACCTTTTGTCTGCAAGCACTAAGCGTTAAAAAACAACAGCTGCACAAATACCAAGAAACAAATTATGTAATGAACCTTCTCACACACCCTTCACACCTTCGCTATAAAACAAAATGTATATTCCTACCATAGTGTTTCAAATGTTAAATACTGTGGTATTGAGACCAAAAGTTAAACATTTTGGGAAGCATGCTTATTTGCTTTCCTGCTGAACTGGATCATATTCATCTACACCACTGTCATATCTGAGGCTGCAATGTTTATCTTAATTATCGATTTATTTGCCAATTATTTTCACAAGTAATTGATTAATTGTTTGGTCTATAAAATGTCACAAATTGTAAATGTCCATCACAATTTCCCAGAGCCCAAAGTGACATCTTCAAGTTACTTTTTTTGTCCAACCAACAGTCCAAAATGCAAAGACTCTTTACTTACTATCATAAATAACAAGGAAAAGTAACCTTATATTTTCTTTCGACTAACTAATTGATTCGACTTGGTCCACTCATTACAACTAGTCATATCTGTCCATAAGCTACATAAGTTAAGAGCTACAGCCAGGAGACTGTTAGCAGCTTTAGCTTGGCATTAAGACTGGAAACAGAGGGAAACACCTAGCCTTGCCTACCAGCACCTCTAACAGCGGAGGCCCAACTGTCCGCATACTGACGAATGACAAAATTCACAGTAATCCACTGTGTCTGGGAAGCAATTACTTCACTGCTCAAAGCATGCTGGGATAACTGGTGATGCAGACCAAACCGCCAGTGCCACGAGAGATTTTGAACATTCGAACAGTAGTCAAATCCAGACAGCCAGCGTCTTTTTGAACAGTGTGTACAACCAATGATGACTGACCCCTCTTAAGTCCCACCCCTTTTTGCTCTGTGCTCCAATAACAGTTGAGCAAGCTTGGTTCCTGGCAGAATCTTGGTCAAATTTCTCCTTTCCTGTTTCCTGTACTTAAATATGCAATGTGCTCGGCTTGTCTATGTAAGAAAGGAAACCAAATTTTGAAGATAGTTAAAAGTTGTAGCTCTGGGACCTGACAAAAGCCACATATAGTCACATCTAAAGTTGGTTAATGTTAGTAAAATTCTTGCTTACTACCTAGCTAATGATTTAGGCACATTTGCTAGTTAGTTATCTGGCAACTTCATCATTACATCAGGTGCCACTAGCAATCAAATGATTAATGCAGATTAGTTAGCCAGTGTGATGGTACACAGCAAAATACTACCTAACTAGCTAGCTAACTACTGATGTAGATTAGCTAGCTAGTTAGGTAGTGTTTATAAACAGAGCAAGCTAGTATTTTAATACAGAGCAAAATAGTAGCTAACTCGCGAGCTAATGAGTCATGTATATTAGCAAGAGAAAAGAGAAAGTTGACCACAGTTCCAAAAAGGGCGGGGCTTAGGAAGGGTCAACTGTATAGTTCATCCGTGTAATTTTTATAAATTATCTTAGTTAGCATAATGTGTTATTTACGGATGCTCTCGTATAGTATAGAATTATTTGGTGAATTTTCACAAATTGCAAGCACCAAAGCCAGTGTTTAGTTTGTCTCTTCTGGGCTACTGTAGAAGCATGGCAGTTGAACATGCGGCAGCCTCCAGTGAAGAGGATCTGCTCCGTCTGTAGATATACATATAACAGCTCATTCTAAGCTGACAAAACAAAAATTCTTGTTTTCAAGTGATTATACACTAATGAACATACTGTAAGTAGTAATACCAACTGGACCTTTAAGTCTCATTTGTGTGTATAAAAACGTTCCAGGTTACAGGGCGTTTTGTCACAGACTTTCTTGGTAACTTCTTGGAGTTTCTGCTGGTTGTTCAGCAGGTCACGACAAGACTCCATGAGATCACTGCGTCCTGTCACGAAATAGTCTGGCAAATAACCCCAGTTAAACTCAATTTTAGTCTAATGGGACCAAAGAATTTTACTGTACTTAGCAATGGCTATTTTCTGTCCCTTATCTGCTGTCCGGTGCGGTATGCACAGTTTTTACCCACGTCAGCAAGTGGAGACTATCATCTTCAGAGTGCCTATATGCCTCTTGTTGGTCTTAAACTAAAAGCTCTCCTGCCTGGGCACTGCATTTTAGAGGACAGACCATTGTAGGTGGATTTGGAGTGGAGTCAAATTCTTTCTATCTTTTTATAATAGACTTTAATGTGGCCTTAGGGATATTCAGGACTTTGTAAGTATTCTTACGTCACTCCCTCCTGCTGCATTTACCTCAGATGTTTGCAACGGTCTGTGATCCCCTGTAGTTTCTTTGGTGGTGAATGTACAGTG
>JAJHUR010119515.1:0-36583 GCA_027495735.1 Lutjanus campechanus
TGCTATGTGCAGGGCTCGTCTATGTTGAAAAGAGAACCAAATTTTAGGTTTGGTAAGATGATGCAATGATGTTGCTGGGGGACCTGCAAAAGTGACAGGAAAAGAGAAACTTCTCCAGTGTTCCACCTGGTACCAAACATGCTGGAGCACACAGCACAAAGGGGCGGGACTTTGGAAGGGTCAATTGTCTATATTCAAGTCTGTGAGAGATTAATTATATTGGTATTTTGGTAAATTCAGTTAACTGTCAGTCCAGTTCAAAGCATAATGTTTTTTTTAAAGTAAAAAGAGCAAGTTACTATTGCACCAGAATATCAACCCTTCAGTGTTATATCACAGTGTCGACAGAGCACTATATATTTTTCTCTGTATCAAGTATTTTTAGAGAACACGGTGTGACTCAGTTGGGATGAATCCGTTGCTTTGCTTTAATGTCACAGCTCCCCACAGCAGCCTTTTGATATCTGTTTGACTTAACTTAATTCATCTGAGGATGCAGAATGACATGTAGAAACACGAGCGAGAGCGCTCAGAATGTATTTTGCTTCAAAACAATGACAGTATATGCTCCTTTTACAAAGTAGGACTCTTTCTCTTGTGCAAATCAAAATACTTGTTTACCTTACATTGCAATACAATACAATACTACATACATACACAGCTCACATATGTCTTAAACTCTGCATCCATCATATTGTTATTGTTGTGTTTTCCCCACAGCATGCATTTTGGGTTGTGCGCGTGTGTGGCGCAGCGGGCAGATGTAACACGCTGTATGTTGTGATTGTTTTGGCATGGTATTACAGAGGATTGAGGGAAGGAAAGCACAGGGCCCCTCTTATGAGATTATTTGTGTCCCCACTGTGTAATCTGTCTAATCCAGCGCTGGATGGTTTGAGATTACATTAAGAGGAGACGCTGCAGTTAATGAATCCATCCTGTGTCTTGTGGCTCCTTATCTGTCGGACCTTTTCTCTCTGCCCCTGTGACCCACTAGCATGCATTCAAGACGCAGATTAGCAAAGCGATTACTGGCATCATCTGATGCTGCGTTTGTGTGGCGCAGAGATTACCTCAAAGACAAAGTGAGAAAAGGAGAGATTCAGTGTTTTTATGCCTCTGCGCCGTTGTGTTTATGGGTTGTCCATCACTCTGTGTGTCCATCCGCCCCATTCTTGTGAACAGGATATTTCAGGAGCGTCTTGAGGGAATTTCTTCAGATTTGTTACAAACATCCACTTGGACTCAGTTCAAGGTCACTGTGACTGGATGATCGTCCCATTCTTGTGTATGTGATATCACAGGAATTCTGGAGGGAATTTCTTCAAATTTGGTGCAAACAGACTCTTTGTCCGTCCCATTCTTGTCTATGCAATACCTCAGGAATGCCTGGAGGGCTTTGTATAATACATCTGGCACAAACCTCCACTTGGAATCATCATCTGATTAGATTTTAGAGGCCAAAGGTCACTGTGACCTCACAAAACATGTTTTTAGCCATAATTCAAGAATTCATACGCTAATTACGACAAAGTTTCACACAAATGTCTAATAGGGTGAAATGATGAGATGAAGACATTTTACATCCAAAAGGTCAAAGGTCAAATTCACTAGAACATTATACATTATAATGTTTAGCTCTCTATCAGTCCTCTGTCCACCTCTGTATAAATAGTCTCCAAGTCAAGACAGCATGTTTCTCAATGGGAATTTTTCACTGGAATCACACATGTCCATATAGTGATAAAAATACTCTTAATACCTTTTGTTAAATTCCTTCGCTGCATATATTATACAGACATGGATGTAAACTGGAACTTGACTGGTTGGCAGAGGCATACAACCTCGAGGTGGTAATTCTAGTTTGTGACCTGGTATGTTGCATATTTTTCTCTTTCCCTGTCTCTTTCTCTTTCTCTGGCTCTGTCTCTCCCTCTTACGTTATGCCTCCCTGCAGTGGCGCAGACCCAACTAAATGCAGTGTCAGAATTTTGGATGCTGTCAAGGCTCTCGCAGTGTTGCTATGGTGAAGCGTCCTCAATGATGTCACTCACTCAGGCCTCTGGAGACAGAGCCCCACCCCTCCTGACATACATCTCCCTGCCGGTATGTGTGTGTGTGTGTGTGTGTGTGTGTGTGTGTGTGAAATGGGCCAGTGAAAATCACACTGTGTTATCCTTGAAACACCTGCCTGTGTGTTTCAGCTTATAATGAGCTGTCTAGCTGCAGTCTGCATGGCTTTTTAGAGGCACATCATTATATTCTGCTACACACAAACACATAGAGAGCAGGATAACATTTCCATCAACGTTATTTCACCACAGGAACCAAAATCTCTGTAGCTCCTGCTAGCTCTAGTAATGTCTAGTGGTGTGTGTGTGTGTAGACTTGTAGGTGGATTAAAAGGTGTAAATTTGCATTCAGGCGTGTGCATGTGTGTGTGTTGGAGGAAGGGGAGGGTGCACCCCTGTTGGGTTCCTTTCATGGCAAAAGAAAGGTTAGATTCCTTTGGGAGGCTGCACTCCTCCTCCTCTTCTCTCTTTTTCTCCCTGCATCTTTTCCATTCATCATCTCATCTTTTTAATTATCTCTTCTCTCCCTCCTCCCATCTTTTCTCACTTTCTCCATGTTTCACTCCCTCCGTCGTGCCCCCGTGTCAGCATTGTCTCACTGAAGCGGGGGTCGTCCGGGAGGGTGGGTGGGGTTTCTGCCTGCCTGCAATTCGACAGCACTTCTCTCTGCTTGTGCCTGCTAGCATTCACCCCCCCCTCCGCCTCCCGCCTCCTGCCTCCATCCATCCATCCCTCCCACCCACCAACCCAACCTCCCTCTCCCTCTCTCCCTCTGGTCCGCCCTCCCCCCACCCACACTCCTTTCATCAGCAAGCAATGAGGTAATCCCTAGCAGCCGCGTGAAGTGCAGCAAGTGCAGTGAGAGGCAGAGAGGAGCAGGAGAAGCGACAAGAAGCCGGTGCAGGGCAGGAGGAGCAGCAGTAGCGGAGGAGATGTCAGGAGCTGTAATATCACTTGCTGTTATCAGGACCAGCTGTTAGCGGCTAACGTAGCTGATGTGGTTACCAGCAGCTGCTTGCAAGCTGTAGCTGTGGTGTTAGCTGTGTAGCTCGTAGCCTGGTTTTGTAGTGGTGGTGGTGGTGGTGGTGGTGGCACTATGTTGAGGGGCTGTTAGCCAGGCAGAGAGGCGAGAAGGGGAGGCTGGCAGGGGTGGGACAGGCTTAACCCAGGGGTTGGGGGTTTAGATCGGACACCCTGGGTAGGGTGGAAAGAAAGAAGAGGACAGGAGACAGGGAAGAGGTGAAGTAGAGGAAAAAGAGAGGAGAGAAAGGTTTTGGGAAAGGTGTGTACCCACCATGACGGAGAGGTGTAGTCTGTGGAGTGCCCTGTCGGCTGCAGCATGCTGCTTCTACCGGGGGTCTTTCATGCAGGTGCAGGTGAGTGACCATCTATGTGTGTTTGTTTGTGTGTGTTGTGGTAGAGCCTATGCTTCCCAGTGTGTAACAAAGTGCTTTCAGTACCACGATATGTCATTACCAGGCATATGTGTGTCCTTATTTTATATACCCTCCAAGTTTTCTTATATCTGTGCACGTGTGTGTGTGTTTGTGTGTTTGTGCTTGTGTGTGTGCTCACTGTTGGCTCCTCTCCTGTCCCGGCAGCCGGTAATGTCAGCCTGCCTGCTATAGAGCTGGCAGACTGATGATATCATAGATGCTGTACAGTACTCGGGTGTCAGATGGACTGTGTGAAATCACCGCGTGGAGACAGATAGATAGAGGGGGAATGAGGGAGGGAGGAGAGGGGAAAAAAGAGAAAAAGAGGAAGGGAATATGTGTGGTTTGTGTATGAGACGGAGAGAAAGCGCATGAAGGGTACAGTAGAGTGAAGCGTACAGTATCAGTTTTAGTTTGGTCTAATTCTGGCTTCGTGCCTGAAACATAATATCTGACCTTATTCCTGCATGGGACAAAATGACACCTACAGTATATTTTGTGTCTGTGGACAGTATGATTCTGTGTCTGTTATGCTCAGTATTTGATGCTCCTCTGGCAAAAAGCTGTTGTCAACTTTACAGGGAGCATCAAAATCAAGTTTGATGTAAAGGATAATGTTTTCAGCTTGGACCCAATTTTCCCATGTTTTTGGGAACATTTTTGAAATTGGTCCAGTATTGACGGAGAGTGCTGCAGGAAGAAGCGAAACTAAGCAATGTCGTAATCACTTCAGGTAACTGTGCGCCGTCAAAGAACGTCCACTAAAAGTGCATGTTTTTGCCACTGACAGGCTCAGAGTGTTATTTTAAGTGTCTGACAGCATTATGGAAAGGATCGCACAGAGAGAGACCTTTTTTTTTTAAAAGAATAAGATGCATTTTGTTTAACCAGAAACACTCCTTGTCACTCTTCTTGTCAAAGCCACCAGACCCAACAGTAATTTTATCATCATAAAACACACTTCATCCAAACTTGAGAGAAACATAATAAAACTCACCAAAACTGTCTTGGGTCATCTTTCCACTGCACCAGCAATCACCAACTCTTGTTGTTTTTTTTTAAAAATAAACCCTTAATTCAGTGCACTGGATGTGAAATAATTAGGGAGGAGAGGAGCAAGAGGGGACATCAAAGAAGCAGCATGTAAGAAACGTCGTGTACAGCTGGAATTTTTTATCTACCGCACCAAATAAAGGGTTTATTTCGACCAAACCAAAGTTGCAATTGTTGGAGCAGTGGAAAGACGAGCCAAGGCGTTTTTGGTGAGCTTTATTTTGTTTCTGTGGAGTTTAAATGAAGCAAGAATGACTATGTTAAAATTGCAGTTTTGCAAAGGGAGTTAAGTTAGTTTGGCAAGAGCAATAAAACAGCTGTTTCTGGTTAAACAAAATGCATCTAACTCTTTAAAGAAGGTCTGTCTCTGTAGGGATCCTTTACATATTGTAGTCTGACAGTTAGAATAACAACCTAAGCCTGTCTGTGGCAAAAACAACAACTTTAGTGGACATTAACTGTTCATTGTAGCTCGATTCAGCTCCTGCCAGCTGCACCACTCTCCCTTAATATGGGTTTCAGAAATTGTTGTCCCTGTTCCCTATTGGTCACCTAGACACAAAAACATGGGAAAATAGAGTCCAATTTTAAAAACATAGAAGTTACTCTTTAATCCATCTTATGAATTTTCAAGGTTAAGTTGGTAAAGCTCAATATTTGTAGAATATGACCAAAAATGAGACTCTTCCTCGTGGGAGTTTCAAGGATTTCACTTGACAGCAGTGATAAGAGAAGAGAAAACTTAAAGGGAATTGGTTAATAGATGAGATAATAGGAAATAGTAGACTACGAGGAACCCAAAGATTTTATTGCCTGGGGTTATGATACCGTGCTGGACTGAAGTGGTTGTAGTTGAACATGTTACAAGCTTCTCTTCTCTTCTCTTCTCTTCTCTTCTCTTCTCTTCTCTTCTCTTCTCTTCTCTTCTCTTCTCTTCTCTTCTCTTCTGCCACGTTGTTTGCTGCAGACGACTGTGTTGATATAATTATGGTTTTACTTTAAACGGCAAAGCCACAGAGTTGTGTTTGTGCACGTGGTTTAGGGCAGTAATCCTGATGTTTGGTGCTGGCGTGTCCCACCTTGTCTCCCTGGCAGGAGGACATTTCGTCAGTGTGACAACTGGCGGAGACAGTCAGCGCCTTCATGCTGGATTACTTTGGTTGTTTAGTTCTAAAAACAAATGTCTTTCCTAAAGAAAAACATGGAGAGAGAAAGATATTCTTGGCTCTCTTCTTTCGAGGTTTTGGAGGCATCTGCTTTTGTTTAGAGTGAAGTGTTTCAAAGCTCACTGTAATGAAGTTATTTTAATTGAATTTGTCATGGGGGTTCCTGTGTAGTGGTGGTTGTGGTTGGGGTGTGTGTGTGTGTCTGTGTGAGCGGGAGGTAAATTAATTAGCAGTCGCTGAATGGTTAGAGTTAAGTGGGAGCATTTCTATAGTAAAAATAAATAATTACTTAATTGCCTGCAACTTGGGGTTGTTTACAAACAGTGTGATTTTTTTTCTGTAGACTAATATTGATCCTCCATCCATTCTAATTAAACATAGCCTGTCAAGCACAATACTGTGTCACGTAACCCAAACAGTGTCTGCTACCCAGAGAAGTGATGCTTTAATCATTACTTGTTCTGCACGTTCAGTTCCATGTTGATGCTTTTTCTGTGCCTCCAAGGGGCAACCATTCGTTATGATATTTACACTGGTAGCACTTATCTGAAACTGGTGATTTAGTCTTCGTTTATCTGAAAACATAAGGATTACTCACTGGCTGGCTGGTGTGTGAAACTGTGAACGCTCAGGGGAATCGGTGATGTTGATCTCAATCTTCTTATCAATAGAATACCTCCACGTGGTGAAAGTTTTGTCACTGCTGTCATCTGTCTGGTCTGGACTCGAGTGACGTGATTTTGACTCGAGTCAGACTTGAGTCACAAAAACTTGGAACATGACCTGGGCTTTAATGACTTGTTACATCACTTGGACATCAGCCTTTTTGCTTGAAAATACTTGACACCTTCCCCCAAACCAAAAGATTAAAAAGTATGTTATTGTATTAATGTATTATTGTATTATCACAGTGTCATGAATCAATTCATTTCCCTAAATTTCCTCAATCAACTAACATTCACACTTCATTCATTTCCAGCAAGTCACCACATAATTCCTCAGGCTGATTGGTATTGGTAAAATGACTAGTTCATTGATTTATTAGTTGTCAACAACTATATTAAATGCAACTGTTTTGACAATCAATTAATCAATTTGAGTCTTTTTTTTTTTTTTGAAAAATTTTATGCTGTGGACAAAATAAGACAGTTGATGACGTTCCCTTGGACTTTGGGAAGGACTGGTCAACATTTTCCACCTCAACATTTAGTGGACCAAATAACTAACAGATTAATTGAGAAAAAGATTGACATATTAATTGATAATAATCCCTATTGATCACAGTGCATTGTTACGCAAGTGACATGCAGAGATGATGTTGATCCAGTGACAGTGGTGTGTGTGACCTCAGCTGATCAGCTGTATCAGTGTAGAGAGATTACACTTGATCCCCTGGTCTAGACTGCAGTATGCTAACTATGGGCGTGCGCGCGCACACATACACACACATACACACATATACAGACATGCAGCTTAACCATTGTGTCTGCATTAGACCCAGTGCTTCCAGCGTATCTCTGTAACTGGGACAATGTAACTGTCCACTGGACTCCTGCAGTGGTAAAAGCCCCATGAGCCCCCAGAAAATGACACACACACACACACGCACACATGCATGGACACACAAATACACAGAACTACCCCCTCCTCTACGCTTACATTGTTTTTGAAGTTAATCCTTTTTTCTGAGACACTTCCCCCCTCCCCTTTCCCTCTCTGCTACACGACTCCGTAGCCTCATTCCCTGCTGACCTCACCAGCATGTGGCAGCCATCATGCCAGCCAGCAGCCGGCCCCTCTGTCCTCTAGCGTTCCTGCAGCCCGACTGTATCTGGAACACTGCTGTCGACCTCCAACCTCGCAACATGGCACCTCTCTGCCACCGAGCCCCATACACTGTTAACCAAGTTTCTGTTGGTGCACACAGATTCTCTCTCCCATAACGCTGCTTTTAGTCCCCTCTAATGACTAGTTTGATTTGATCACATACTGTGGAATCTTATAAGGCTATAATATCACAATACAGGAGAATATAAGGCACAATTGTTTTTGTTTACACTTACTTTACTGAAGTAGAAGATCTCTGAAGAGATTTTCACCTTGATTCTTTTCCCTGTGCACCCAAACATTTTGTTTCCTGCTGCAAGAACGTCCCGATCACCTTAGTCCTTCGCTTACTTAAATGAAGGACTCTTGTGACAGCAAAGCTCAGAGGATCTTCTGGTTATAGAACATGAACAGACAAATGGGGAGTAAATGTAAATGAGCTGCTTATTATGCACCAAAGTCCATCTAAATGGATAAAAATACAAGCTGTTTTTTTTTAACCTGGAATAAAAGGATAGTTCTGATTATTTGATGTGGGGATGTGTGAGGTACTCATCTGTAGTCAGTGTATGAGCTACAGTAGGTATTTTAGTCGATTGCAGTTTAAGTCAATATCAGTTTAGGTGCATGCTATAATTATAATTAAGTATTTTGATCACTTTACTTTGCAGTAAGACAGCCTTTTCTAACAGGAAACTGCTGTCATATAAGCCAAATATCACTCTCTCCAAACCAAACTCCCAGGTGAAATCATTAATTTTATCACACAGAGCATGGTAGCTGTTGGACTGCTACTACTACTACTGCTACTACTACAACTACAGCTGCTGGTTGACTGCTGCCTTGATCTCTTATTTTGTTTGTGTTAATGTGTAACTTCAGTGTTTTTAAAGGTTAGTTCAGATTCACCAAAGTCACACAGTAACACAAATTAACTAACAGAATGACGCAGCAGTCAACCAGCAACTCTGGTGTTCTGAAAGGTTAAATTACTGAGTTCAATCTATTGTCGTACGTCATACAACCCCACTTCAAATAATCTAAACTATCCCTTTAATCACTGATGAATTCAAACATTTTTTAGCCGTTGAGATATAAAGATCATCACAGAACTGCAGTTATTAAATGCAGCAGTAGGATTTTTTTATAAGAAATCTGTCAACAAATAGATCATACATATTAAACTGGCTGGCTTTATTGCATTGATGTCCCTTCTGTGTGTCTCGTCTACTTTATCTTTATTCCCGTGAGCAGGAGGTCACTTTTTAATAACAGAAATTGCACCAATGCCATTGGCAATATGTCCAGTACATCATCTATATATAATAAACCTCTGCACAGTTCACAGTCTACAGTTTGAAGTTATTAGTTTTACAGTAAAAAAAAAAAATCTGTTTCATACATCTTTGCCTCCTGAACTTTTTACATTTCCTTGCATTGAAAGAAAGAGCTTAGTTGGTCCACTCAGTCACAGCAGGTTAACCAGCAATCAGCTTGTCCGTCAGATCCCCGGGGGGCCAACAGTGTGGGTTTTTTGTATTAGGTTTACCCATCACCCCACTCTCTGTCTGTCTCTGTCAGTGCTAAGCTAGCTGTAGAAGATATGGCCCTGCTAATGCCTTTATGTGTGTATATGTGTGTGTTTGTCTGTCCAAGCCCAAGCCAATTGGTATGTTTTAGTATTGAAATATTCACCATGTAATCCCCTCTTCTCCACTCCTCCTATCTCTCCCTCGCTCCCTCGCGCCCTCCTCCCCAAAGCTTTTCACCACAAATCCTCTTTTGGCGTGCCTGCCTGTCACACCCTCAGGCTCATAGTGTGAAGGGCAGCTGTGCATGTGTGTGTGTGAGAGTGTGTGTGTGTGCTTAAATTGCCTTGTTCCAGTGTCCATATCCTCATTAGAGCTCTGTGATGTTTTTGGCAGTAATGAGCCTGCGTGTGTGTGTGTGTGTGTGTGTGTGTGTGTGTGTGTGTGTGTGTGTGTGTGTGTGTGCCATGTATGTGTTTTTCATGCGTGTATGACTATGTGGGTGTGTGGTGCCCCTGACCATCCTGTGGATTTGCTCTTCAGTCGCATTTCTCTGCTCTCAGATCTTCTTTGAGTTGTAACATCTGGATTTCTGGTTTATACTGGACATGTTGAACCATTATAGTTTGGGCATTAGCTGACGAGAAGGATTAGTTTAAGCCGGTGTAATCGATCAACAATTCTTTAGATTAACTACTTTTATACAAGTTGGTTTGACTCTTGTAACTTTCCTTTGAAGCTAAGCAATGTACTGATGTGGCCAGGGTCAGAAGCAAAATGTATTTTAGCCACTTAAAAAAGGTCCAATCAATATCAGTGTAACTGTACACTATATTTAGAATAATTTCACTGCTTTACTGAGCCGTCGATGGGAAACTGCTGCTATAGAAGCCAAGTATCTCTCTTTCTAAACCAACCAAACTCCACTGGCGAAATCAGTCATTTTACCTCAGAGGACACTGGAGTTGCTGATCTACTGCTGCCCTGATATGTTTGTCTGTGTCATTGTGTGGCTGAAGTGATTAGTTAGGATTGGCCGAAGTCCCACAATAACACAAACAAACTAACAGATTGAGGGAGAGGTAGACCAGCAACTCCCATATGCAAGGTAAAATTGATAATTTCTCCTATGGAGTTTGGTTAGTTTAGAGAGAGTAACAATTGGCTTCTGTAATGGCAGTGTCCCATCAGAAAAGACAGTCTGACAGTAAAGTAAAGCGCTATGTATCTACTATAGTAAATAGATAGACTATTGATAAGTGCCTCATGCACCCTGCATCAAATAATCTGAACTATCACCTTAAGCAACACTAAATGAGGTCCTCATACCTAAATAACAAAATCGACTCCATTTGAGAATTTTCTGAACAATTCATCTGAGCTTTTTCTAATCTGCCACCTCTGTTGTTAAGGTTTGGTTACTTTTCACGGGGTCTGCATTTATAGAAACCCATATTTCTGCAACTACTTGTGGAAGACGAACCACAGCCTCCAAAGTCAAAAATCAGATACGCCCCAAACCATCCACCTCAACCCCTCTCCCTGACAGGCTTTGTGGAGCTATAATAACATCCTGCTACTCCTGCCTTTGCCTCTGAGAGAGAACTCGCACAGTCTCAAGAGGTTGCCTGTCAAGAAGAACGTAAACACAGGTTCAGTCAAAGACACTGAAGTCAAGGAACCATTTGACCATTTGCTGTAAATGGTTGAAGAGTTAAGTGAGTGATATTCAGTCTTTGTTAAATCAACAGTTGCAATAAATATATGATATGTGGAAGAGGTTTACAAGCTGTTGCAGTAAACTATTTTGGCATTAACATATCAGCAGAATATGGTGAGAAAAGTGTTTCATTGTTCACCTGATTATTACTTACTTAATTAATGACCAGTGTTGGTGATTTCTAATGAGGACAGTCTCCTCCAGAGCATCTCTCTTTGGGTCTTTTTCCTGGATTGCATGCTAAGTTAAGGATTTCCTTCAAATGGGGTCATGTTTGCCATGTTGAGTCCATATGAACTCCCCCTTTCACAACTTCCAAAGTTAAAATTTTCAGTGAGCTCCGAGTTCATGACTTGTGAAATGTTTGTTGAGGCCACGGCGGTTAATTTTTCAGTTGAGAGCAGATTAATAAATTGTAATTTTAGTCGTACAGATGTTTTCTTCAGAATTGTTTAGTACGTCTGAAATGTTTATATTCCCAACTACCTCATCTTTTTATTATGCATTTGCATTTCCTGCGTTATGTTATCTGCTCACTAGCTTGCTAAATTTTTAGCTTCAGTGGCTTCTAGATGCCGACAGTTATGGCGTCCATGTTGCTATTGCTTACCAGTGGTGTTCTCTTGACTTAATGTACACAACTTCCCATGTCTTAAGCACAAGCTTACAAGCTCCATTTGAAGGCAAACATTAGTCAGAAACATCATGAGAAATTGCTTCCCGCCTTGATTGTATATGTTAGATGCTTAAGGCCCAGACTGTAATAAAGCCTAACCAGCTGAAGACTTACTGTATATCGCCTTCTCTTGAGGGCTTTTACTGTGAAGCAGTACAGGAAGTATTGAGGTAGCTTTAACAGCATACTAAAGAGTCAGCTACTATCTCTCTATTCAGCAGTGCTTTGTCCTTTAGATGCATTGTGCTCAGGATCTCTTCTAATCTTCATCTTGGCCAAGACGGTTGGAGAAAACACTTGGAGTTAAGTGGTTCTTCAGCTGCAGGTCACTGTTAGGCAGCTTAGTCTGAAAGGTAAAAAGAGTCTTTTGATTCCGAAACAGATAAAATGCGGATTAAAGATCTATTGACATTATGGTTCATTGAGCCTTGTATCAAATGTTAAGTTGTATGCAAGGCTAATGCTCAGCTCTAAATGAGATCAGTTGTTAGACCTAAGAGAAACCAGGTGATGGCATTAATGAAACACTTATAAATACTGTAATTTGAATAAACGTGGCCGGGCTGATAGTAGAAATGTGTCTTCAGGCACTTTGTGGTTCAGCGAACTGAGGCGAATAATATGCTCACCGTTCAAACAAGTGAAAATGCAAAACCGAAATGGTCTCCTCATATCATGACTTCTAGCTGCAGGCCAGGATCACAGAGGTTTCCAGCTCAGTGCTTCATGTAATCATCTGCTCTCTCTCTCTTGACGTGATAGAGGAAAGCTTTAAAACAGAATAACTTAAGAGCATAAACCTGTATGGTTGAGACTCTTTAAACAGAGGCTGGTGGAGGAGAGAGATTATTCTAAAGAATACCTGCCTGCCTGCAGGTTAGAGATGGAAATGCCCTTTAACTCTTTGTGTTATAATTATCTTCTTCTCTCTCAACGTTTAAGGAGCAGGGCTTAAAGTAATTACTTTGGTGAATATTTACATTTAGCTTTTTTTTTTTTATCTTTTAGTGCTTTTGCCTCTGAAGAAATGGACTTCCAATCCTGCAATCACAGTCTGTTCTGCTTAAAGGGATAGTTGAGGTACTTATCCATAGTCTGTGTATTACCTACAGTAGATCGTGGGCAGCCCACCCCCACTTTGGAGAGGCAGTGAAGATTGCCAGCATAGAAGCTAAGTGCAATATCACTTTAAGTGCATGCTAATATTTTCACCGCTTTACCTTGCTATAAGGGAGGCAACCAGGTATTGCTTTCTCCAAACCAACTGAACTCCATTGGCAAAATCAGTAATTTCATCTTGGGAAGAACACTGGAGTTGCTGGTCTGTGAGGTAAAATTATTATTTCGTCTATGGACTTTGGTTTGGAGTGCGATATTTGGCTTGTATAACAGTGGTTTCCCATTAGAAAAGTCTGTCTGAAGTAAAGTGGTGAAAATATTCTAAATATAGCCGTACACTTGAACTGTTTATTTTTAGATGGACCTTTTTTGAGTGGCTTTTGTTTCTTACTCTGTCCACAATAGTTGATTGCTTGGCTTCCCTGCTGCTTCTCCAAACTGGGATCATGCCAACATCCTTCTACTGCGGTTAATTAACTCAGTATTAATTAGTACCTCATACAGGCCCACTTCAAATAATCCAAACTATCTTTTAATTTAGATCTTTCATTATTTAATTTTGGCTGGGCAAAACTGGGTAGTAACCATCGCCTCGCAGGGATGCTGAAATGATGCATGGCTGATTGTATCTGGCCTTGAATGGAGGTATGAATGCTGAAAAGTGCAGACGCTCCTTTAAATGAAGAAAAATGACCCATAGATGATCAAATTGTTAAAGAGCTCTTGATAACTGTGAACACAAAGGTGTAATTTGACATTGCGCACTGGTTTATTGCATCGTCCATTAGCACAGTTTATCTAGTGCATCCACTTTGCTCACATTGATCGAGAATAAGAATAATATTCTCCTCTCTTCTTCTTCTTCTCTCTTTTTTTCATATCTTGCTTTCTTACTGCTCACTCCGGCTCTGCTTTCTGCTCCATTCATTCACAAATTCAAACGTCGAGTTTTAAGATGAATGAAGTCAAGTGTCTGTTAGTTTTTCAAGTAAACCTCCAGAACTGACACAGAGGGCAGCGTGTATGTGTGTGTGTGTGTGTGTATCAGTCCTCTGAAGTCTCTCGCTGCAGAAATCTCACATGCCTGTGGATCCACACATACGCACACACCACGCTCACATATGCTGGGAACGTCGCAGCTGAGAGGGAGTGTGGCATAGTGAAGGGATTTGGAGCAGGAGGTTGCCAATTGTTTGCCCTCCTCATCTTTGACCTCACCTGACCTCGGAGGACGCACAGGCTATGGGATCACAGGCGGCAGCAGCTTTAAAGGCTCACTTCTCCCAAATGAAACAAATAACCGTTCCAGCACATTGGGGAGTTGTGCTCTTGTGCTTTTAATGCCCATTGTTTGACACAAAAAGTAGGGCCTTCTGGTTTGAAATGATACATAATGGATGCAATCTGGAAGCTCAGACACTGAGACGGGCCTTGTGTTAGCAAGAGAGTTGATTTAGTTCATGTTAAAGGATATTATTGATCTACTTTCAGACGAATCATATTGTGATGATATGATTTATGAAGTGTTCTGACTTGTGTTACATAAAACAGTGTAACACAGTTCAGCGCTTTGTAGGGCATGTGTCTCATGAGTTTGGAGAGTGGCGTCTTTTTTTGTAGTCTTCCAGAAACTTAAAATACAAGAGCAAACACGTGACAAATGGATTAAACTTTGTCTTTGTCTGTTCTACTTTCAGCAGCGAACATTAGCATGTCCTGCTAATTAGCTCACTACCTTCAGTAATGTTACCTCCTGCCAAACTTGTGCTAGATGCCACTACATTTGCCAAGCTCATGGCTTATTTCAAGGGGTTAACTTGGGATTAAATATGTGGGAGTTTGAGGAGGAGGGTGTGGGCTGGTGCAGAATCTAAGTGGGTCGATGACGCATCCATCTCTGGCTCACTCTCTTAGGCCTACCCGGGTTAGCTTAGCCTTCTCAATATGCGCTGCACTTAATCTAGTACCTTTCTGTCATCTATTGTATACGTATTAGCTGACAAAATCCACAGTCACCAGCTAGAAATGAGAAGATTTTTTTGTTTACTTCTCTGTGGAATTGAAGATGCCATTTCTCACTATTAGTATTTTGCCTCTTTTTCGGTGCAGCAGATGCAACATCTCATTTCTCTTTAAACCTAACCCTTACAAAAGCACAAAGCATTCAAATACTGATTTGGATGTTGACTACCAGAGCTAGTGCTTTGAACGTCTGTTTGATCAGGCCATATATATCAGTATCAAAAATGTTCTTATTGATATTGTGGAAAGGATTTTTACCATATTGCCCTGCCCTACACTTAAGTCATATTTGAAAATGATCCAATTACTAATTTGGGTTGTGCAGAGTTTGTTTTGCCAGGGAAATTGTATTTTCTTCAGGTTAACACTTTCCAGCTTTCCATGCCAGTGTTGCTCTCTGTTCTAATTTCAATTAAATCCCACTGGGTGGAGTGTGTTTGAGTTACAGAAGGGCCTGGACCTCTGTGGGGTTTTTAATGCATCATTTTCCTCTAAGAAAGGACCCCGGGCTGTTAGAACGTCTCTGGGTGATTTGCAGAGAGCAGCTGAGAATGGCAATGAACACACATGCAGGCACTCACTTTCTCTCTCATACACACACACACACACACACACACACACACACACACACACACACACACACACACACAGATATTCACTCATGTATTTGTACATGCCTACACATACATACATACATGCATTGGTCCACAGATTTGGGCTGCAACTGGCTCGCTGTTTTTAGACTGTCAACTGATCTCATAATAGCCTATATTTGTATGTATTCTCGAGTCTAAGCTTCATTTCATTTGCATTTGTCCTTGTTAAAAAGCTTAAAGACTTTTTTTTTGTAAAATGTTGTCAAATAATATTTTGTCAGTTGAGTTGACTGACAGTTTCAGCACTACTGCAGAAGCACAAATTAAACACGAGTGCTCACTCGTGGAGATGGAGAAGATAGAGTGGCGTTTTGCTGAAGGCACTGATAACATGTTTTAGTTATTAATGAAGAAGATTGGGGTGTTAATGTGAACCAGATACAGATACTGATAAGAGATAAAACAGATTTAATTGACTGGAATTTGATAGCTTTGTTGGATGTAATTCAATTCAAATTAGATTGCACTCCTGCTTAATAAGATTGAATTCATGCAGCGTGGACACGGAGCGTGTGCTGGAACACATATAACTCATGCATGCACATAATCACTGGGTTTTAGTCAAAGTGATTAGAGACGGTTGAGAAGACTGGGTCGATCGAACAGTAGATATCAGTTATTATGTTTCCGGTGTGTAATAAGTAAGCAATACAAGCATCCAGATATAAGAGAGTAATGGACAAGGCAAGGAACATCCTGCAGCAAGGCAATTATTTTCTGTATCAGGGCATCTCAAAGTGGATTACAGTGGTTCGTGAAATGGCTTTCACTATGTAGTATCTGGATTTGTATCTATCTGTAGTGTACGTTGGATTTTTCATATAAACTAAAAATACTGGCATTTTGCTCATAGTGATGTAATTTTTTGCAGTATCTTGAAATGCTTCATATCCCTAAAATCTGCGCAACCTGACTGCTATTTAAGTCAGTAAAACATAATAATTGATAAAAGTATTGAAATTGTTTCATAAATGTATACAACGTGATTTTCATCAGATTTTACTGAATTAACACCCTAAAAATATTGAACAAAAAGATTTCTAAATGTAGAAACGTGAGCAAAATATTTCTTAACACTTATCGCAACATTAGTTATTTGAACTGTGTCATTTTATTAGTTTTGGATGTTTTGATATGCAAATGCTGTTTTTTTTCCAATTTCTGTCCAGGCATTTGGGACAGAGAGTCCTAAGAAAGCAAAGAATGCTGTCCGGCACTTTTTTGCATGATAAAGCCACATAGGTAGTGTTGGAGCAGACGAAGAATTGCCTTATATATTGTGTATGTCAGAGCCTATAGGTGGTCAGGAGTATAACTCCCCAAGATTTATGATTTGTAATAAACCTCAAGGGTGAGTGGTAACCTGTTTCAACCT
The DNA here is from genome assembly GCA_027495735.1 of Lutjanus campechanus. Classification (NCBI taxonomy): domain Eukaryota; kingdom Metazoa; phylum Chordata; class Actinopteri; order Lutjaniformes; family Lutjanidae; genus Lutjanus; species Lutjanus campechanus. The sequence continues at coordinate 16,652 of JAJHUR010119515.1, forward strand.
TATGATGGTTGATATGCAGACACACCATAAGCTCGGTCTTAAGTCCGTTCAAAACGAGGTCCAGCTCAATGAGTGTATTTTGAACAACAATAAAAGCATTTTGAAAGTATTCAGTGGCATGTACAACAGTTACCGCACAGCAACATACAATGGTGTCATCAGCATAAAATGGAAATTAGCAATTGACATGTTTTGAACCAGATTATTTACGTAAATAGTAAATAAAAGTGGACCTAATATTGAGCCCTGTGTTACACCCATGAAGACAAGTACAATAGCAGAACATAGACTATCATACCTAATGCACTGAGACATATTACTTAGATGGTACATCATACTCTGCCCAAAACTACTCACTCAGTCTTATTTCTCTCATTTGCTCTCAAACATGAGTCATCGACCTGCCTCTTTGCTGGCACCACATCACAGTGCCACCTTATGTTGTCACCACATTTTATACAGCAGGTAATGTTACATAATGACATCATCACAAGCTTACATTGTGAAAGACAGCAACCTTAGCTCTTTGCTGCAAAAAGAAAGAATGCTCTAATTATTATGGATTTTATTGTAGATCAGATTTCATCGGGTTAGATGAGACTTAGGCTTGGTTTGCATCTTGTGTTCACACGTGAAGTCTTGGAAGAAATCCCAACAGCCGTGCAGGCAATTACAAACCCGCAAGTGACATCATACTCTAAAAAAGGGGGTGGTGGGGGGTGTGGGGTGAGGAGTGGGAGGTGTGGGTGGTGAGAGGGAGAGGGGAGTGTAAAACATGTAAGAAAGGAAAAGAGAGGAAGGAGAGTGAATGCGCAGCACTTTGTAACAGGCTATCACAGGTTAATTTCCCATGAGCATCTCTTAGAGGAAACGTGTCTAGTGTCTCTCCTGGGAGTGTTTACACTCACACCTTCACACACGCACACACACACACACACACACACTTCCAAACGCTGAAGTCCTTTTCTGCCTCCTGTTTTTGTCTGTTGCTTGAAAGCAGTTGCAGGGGCAGTGCTGCTCTCAAAAGGTGTGCACGTGCAGTGAAAAGAGTGTGTGTCAGTGTGTGTGTGTGTGTGTGTGTGTGCATGTAGTTTATTGCAAAGTCCCAGCTAGCAGTAAAAGCTCCATCTGCATCACCATGACAACAGCCCGGTAACAACAGGGAGACAACACCCATCTCAACCCTCCCAACCCCCATCAGCTGTGTGTGTGTAAGAGTGGTGTGTGTGTGTGTGTGCATGCTTGATTACTTGCATATTTGATAGTGTGCATTTGAGCGAAATTCCAATGTGTGTGTGTGTGTGTCTGTGTGTGTGTATGTGTGATAGAGAAAGCGTCCATTAGGGAGCATCCCAGCAGGTTCTGTCTGTGTCTCTGAATGATGGACACGGCCCTAATAGGTCTGCCTGTATGCCTCAGTGGGGAGTGGTCACACACACATACACACTAACACACACATATACACACATGCTTCATCGCTGCCTGTGTATGAATGGAATTGATACCTCAGCGGCACTCTCCCACTGTCTGCCTCTGCCAGCCAATTGTTCAGCTTGCTGCTCAGCCTCCAGGAAGAGATGACATCATTGCTGGCCAATGGCATCGCAGCTCTAGGGCGTGCTTCTCTCTGACAGTCTGCAGGATCGGGGGTGACGAGGAAGGTTGTGTGTGCGCTGGTAATAGGGAGATAAAACTGATTGATATGCATCCGTGGTGTACCTATGGGATCAAACTGTTCCTCATTTGCATCTCATCATGTACGGTCACCACTGTCTCTTTCCCTCCTTCCCTCCTCTCTTTTCCTTCTCCCTCTGTAACTTTTCTTTCTTATCTCTCTTTTATTTTTTACTTTATTTCTGCCCTCTACAGTTTTGTCTTTAACTGCATCATCATCATCTTTGTCTGTGCGTGTGGTGTGTCCAAGTTCCAAGGCCAGTCAGTCAATAGGTCACTGTTGTTGTGCTGTGACTAGGCAGAATTTATGTGTGTGTGCGTACTGACACAGCAGGGAGTAGGGTGTCACCGTGACCAAGCTGCAGATAAACTTGTTTATGATAGTCTTCCCTCCTGTGACCTTCTGTCTAAAATTAGTGTTTGCATCATGAATTCCCAGTCATAACACTGTTTATATCTGTTTATTCAGGAAAAGTGATTGTGTTCTTGTTGGGGTTCAGTCAAAACTTGTCCTGAGTTAAGCAGGGCTGTTGCGGCGACAGAATTAGGTTGGCTCAACAGCGCGATATGCAGTATTACCGCCATTCTTTTTTTGTTTTTGTAAATTACTTCATTTACAATTTTTTCACAATTGCTAAGACACATTTCTTGAAACCTTCCACGCTTTTCTCAAAAGTGTTCAAACAAAAACAAAACTCACAAAACCTCCGACTTCACTGTCAAAATCAAACAATGCTTTCAGATCGTACACACAAGCAATCAGTGTATAAACACTTCTGAGCAGTCACACTCCATCAAAAAATGGAAAAACATGGTTTTCAGGACATGTAGATACAGAAAAACGTTATTGTGTAATAAATGCATTTTGCTTTTTCAAAAATGTGCCTCAGCATCGTGTCTTTGTGCTGGGTCAGGCCAGAGGTCTTCGTCTGCATCCCCGGCAGCTTTCTCGCTTGCCAGGCAACTGGGGGAAACCATCTGGTTTTGGCCAAAGACGTTCCACCACCATGCAGGCATTTATGAATCACTGATTGATGTTGAACCACCCACATATGCATATTGTATTCTGTTTAATTAGAAACTAGTGTGAACAATTTTCAGTTGTTGTGTGTCAGTAATGACAGCTATTTTTTATTTTTTTTTTACCATTTTGCAACACAACTGCATCACAATGCAACATGTGTTTCAGCAATTACGAATGTGTTTAGAGTTTTGCCCAAAGAGTGAATGATTCATTCACATTTTTTTTCACATGTAGCTATATCATTACCCTCAGGGCATCAAGTAAATTTACACACACATACAGCCGGCTCCAAACCTACTACTCTCATTATGTATTCAGATTAAAATCAAGTTTAACATTCACAGCTTCTCTTGACTGCCCTGTCCTACATAGACCCAGCCTGGTAGACACATTAGATGCACAGCATGCTAACACAAAGTTTAACAGGTTAACCTACTAAATTAATACTGAAACAACATGAAACATGCTTTAACAGTTACTGGCCTTTGGGTTTTAGAAAGAAAAAAGAAACAGAGCAGTTGTTGTGGTTGCTTGCCATCCCCTGAGGTTGGCTTGTCAATATTGCAGCATGTCAAAAATTGCAGTTATTGCAACGGCCCGAGAGGTAAGATGGAATTGCTGTAAATGAAAAATACATTTGAAGTGCAGTAAATATTCTTTTATACAATTCGTGGAAATATCTGTGTTAGCTAGCTTTCTACCCTGCTTCCAGTGTTTGTTCTAAATTAAACTACCCCTCTTCTGGCTCTGGCTTCATATTTTCATATTGAACAGACTGATACAGCATGTATGTCACTTCCTCATGCTCTAAGAAAGCAAGTAGTTTTCTCACTTACACTAAATGCGGAGAGAGTCCCATTTTCAGGGCAGTGAATCCTGTTTTTGACAGCTTAAGCTTAAAAATGAAGCCCTTTAAAAATTAATTTGAATTTGTGTACAATAAAAACAAAAAAACATCAAAAGTGGTGGTTGTGTTTGTCTGAGGATGTCAGTGTTTGTGTTTATACTCCATTTCTTGGCTGTGTTTCAGTCAGCAAAGCTGATTAATCCTCTGCTGTCAGTCATTGATTAATTAATTAGATGCTGTGTCACCATATGCGTGTGTAACCATGGTAACAAGGCTGCAGCTTCGGCCACAGTCTTTATTGAAGTTAAATAGTAATAGAAGCAGTATTAAAAGTATATTGTGTATAAGTGTGAGTAGGAATAGATGTCTATAATATTATGTTTTCAATGTAAAGTAGAATTATAATACCCACAATCTGCGCTGATATTTCTTTATTATGAAAACAATTGATCCTCTGTATTGCTGCATACAAAAAGAGGGCATATAAATTGCTTTCTGTTCTAGATTTTCTCCTAAAGTCACGAGTCAATGAGAGATACAGATTTCTATTTTCATTTTTAATCAGTCGAGGCCCTCATCTCCCTCCCCACCAACCCCCACCACCTCTCATTTAGCCTCTCTGCTGCTGCCTGTCCTTCAGCTGCTGCTTCCTCTCTTTTTGTCCCTGTCCTGTTAAGCTGCATTCTAGAAATTCATTGTGGGTTTGTGGTTTTCCCTCCACACCTGTCATTGTCAAGATAGATGGTACTAGTATGGATGGTAATGGTATAGGCTTGCAGTTAAATTGCAAGTAAGGAATGGATGGTGTGTGTGCATCAGTGCGTACATGTGATTGGTTGCAATGTATGTTTAAATTCAGTCTGCATGTAGACATGTATACTGTATATGTGTGGGTGTGTGTGTCTGTTTGTGTGTGTGTGTTAACAGAGGAGGGGTAGTATTGATGAGTCCTTAGACCTTCCATCCATCAGTGTGATGACCTTTTACCCCAAAAGCCTGCAAATTAGCCATTAATGGTTCAGCCCAGAGGATGGAGGAGAAGATGACAGCGAGTGGCACAGCCCTCAGGGGGTAATTGTGTGTCTGTGTGTGTGTGTGTGAGAGAGAGAGAGTGAGTGGGTGTGTTGCAGCCAAGCTGGGCAAAGGTGTTTGTCATTGTGAGTGGACGCTGATTTAATGTACCATAATTAGCATATTTGTCATGATGAGGTCTGTTTTTACCAGTTTGCTGACATTCATGATTCTGCCAACCCTCACAAGCTCTGGTTCTCTGAGCTGCCAAAATGAAAGGTTAGACTTGTATTTCCGGCTGAGTGAATAAAAACTGCCCAGAGCTTCTTTCAGCTGTCCCAGCTGGTCCTTGTTGTCATAGACACTAACAGCTCCTCTTTCAATTAAAGAGAAAAAAAGAGGATAAAAAAAGAGGGTATGCTTTGTTGTGACTGAAATGGTATTAAAATCAGAGAAGACCAGTTGATTTTTAGGCTTTATTGTAAAATTGTGTAGATTTTATTATATGTACTAGATCTCAGAATAATAACAAAAACTGAGCACGACTGCGGTTGTATGAGTTACTTATCTATACTCAGTGTATTTACCTACAGGAGATGGCGATCAGCGTACCCCCAGTTTGGAGAAGCAGAGAGGAGTATCAGCATTGAAGCTAAACATTTGACCAGACACAATTTCCTTTCATGTAACTATTCTGAGTTGAATGTGCTCATTGTCATGTAAAGATATACCTTCAGATTATCAAAGTAGGCAAACAAAATTAGGAATTTAAATTAAACTGGCCCAATTTGGAGAGTGTGTATAACATTATTAAGGTAAAAAAATCATATAAATATCAGAAACGGTTGATTAAATGTTTGATTGTGTGTACAGTATTGTTATCTTCCTCCCTCCGCCTCCTAATGCATCTCTTCCCTTCCTGTCTTTGCTTCTCCCGGTCTGTCTCTCTCTGTTTCACTGATGGAACAAGGTGATGCTCCTGCTGTTGTTGTATATCAATACACACACTCACACACGCACACCCAACTACACACCCATGCTGACAGGCCGGCTGAGTGCATCGGTGAGGGAAAGTGCACAGAGAGGGGAATGATATGATATGTGGTTGAGAGATGGCAGGTTAGAGGAGGGAGTGAGAGATGAACTGGCAGTGGAGAGACAGAAGGAGGAGGAGTGATGGAGAATTATGAGTGGAGGAATAAAGGAATGGAGGAGGAGACAGGCGAAAGCTAATGGATAATAAAGTAGAGAGAAAGAGTGAGAGATGAGACGGACGGATCGGCCGTGATGCTGGTTAGAGAGGGGAAATGAGACAACTGACCTGCCTCCGCTTATTTATCTCCATCTTTTCCAGCTCTACAGTACAATTCAAGTTCAGAGGACGATATTAATAATATTCAAAGAAAGCGCTGGAAAGGCTAAGTAGTGCAGAGAAAATCTGCACAGAAAATGGTGGAAAATAAAGCAGTGAAGTAAAGGAAAGCTGTATGATGAGTCAGATGTGTGTGTTTGTATCCGCGCCGTCTATAAATTGCACCGCAGTGAAGTGAAGGGAGAAGCGAAGCACGAGAGGAAAGCAGGCAGAGATGCAGTGACTGAACCGCAAAACCAAAAGATGGACAGGGCTGGTGTGCTGCTGTGCCAGTCAGGGTTAATAAACATCTTGAAAGAGAAAAGTTTTGAAACCGTTTCTACGTGATCTTGAATAAGAGAGTGTCCGGGATTTATTCTATATCACTGTTAATCGTAGCTACCGTGTTTTCAGGCTGATTTGTCAGACAACAAATATCCAGGTTAAGTTTGATCACATGAGGAACAAACTGTCAAACTTCTCAGCCCATTAGAAGCCGTTTTTTTTAAACAAAAACACAATGACAGAGCCCCTAACAGATGCAAAGCCACTGTGTGCTCAACACTGATTAATGTCCTCTGAGTACCACATGCAAGTTGGCTCTAAGCAACGGCAGAAGTGTGTGTGTGTGTGTGTGTGTGTGTGTGTGTGTGTGTGTGTGTGTGTGTGTGTGCATCTACCAGGGTTTCAGTTCTGTTTCAGTTTTAGTCTGGTCTAATATTTTGTTGTTATCGTTGGCTGAACGTCCTGAAGAAAATATAAATACATTCATACAAATCACATTAATAAAAAGCACATTTACTACAGAACAATGTTGCGAGAGTGCATCTGTTTTCTTAGTATTTGTTTTTCTGTTAGATTCGTGTACACGATCAATGGACACAAATTTTTGATTATTTTTTTATGACTTTCAGTGCAACTTTCAACTAATGTTTTATCCACTGTTGTTCTCATTCTGCTGTCAAGTTAGAATATGCAATGTCAGGTTACACTTTCAAAATAAAACTTGCTAAGAAACCTTTTTTGTCATGGCTGAAGTTGGGTCAGGATTAGGCAACATTGACTATTGGTCTCACACTGTAACGGAGCCTCGGTCTCCTGTGTGAAAGTCTTACATCAGGTCACATGGGAAAACATTTTTAGAGGGGCTTGAGAAAATAGCATATTGCCGTTAAAACATACGTGCCAAAATACATAGTACATACCAGAATTTGAATATTCTGATTTAAATACGTTAGGAACACTTCACATTAGGACCCGTCCTTTAAACATGGACAGTAGTTTTCAAATTTCTCCAAAACATTTCCAAAAGTCTATTCTGCAGTTGTTTTATGTAGCAGAAAAAGCACTGGTTTGTTTGTTCTCACAGATACACACAGTGTGTTTTGGTGAGAAATTTTCAATGTAAACATGACTGTTTATTTTTTTTAAAAACTCCACAAGGCACCTTTAAAGGTCAAGGTCCAGTGTGTAAAATTTACAGGGATCTGTTGGCAGAATATGGCTCAAATGGAGCATAACGTTCAGAAGTATGTTTTCATCAGTGTATAATCACCTGAAAAAATGTTGTGTTTTCACTACCTTAGAATGAGCTGTTTATCTAAGTCACAAGCAATTATGTCATAGATTGTGTCATAGATTACGCATTCATCTAAAACTGTTGCTGAATCCTTTATTCTTCTTAGTTCCTGTGACGAGTGATGCTATAGTGAACAAAGCTGGAAACATGACTGCTAAATGTTGTACTTGTCTCAAATCCTCTCAGCCATGCTGGCAGAAGACCAGGTCACCACACACTGTAATGTGTGTAAATTTAAAGCATGAGTCACTGTAAGAAAACAGCAAAAAGGCTGTGTGTCTGAGTGGGCCGCTGAGGTATTTGTTTACTCTGGTGTGGGTCCATGACTTTGTTTTCAGCTATTGTTGTGGTTGTACTATCAGATTTTAATTAATTTGGATTGAGCTCATAGTTTGGCAGCACTTTCTTGGCAGAACAGCTGATCGAAAGGGTTTAGTGGCATTTTATCTTCATTCACTGTTTTGTCTTTAAATGAAAGCGGAGTCCTGATTTGTCAGGTCTCGTGGCCTTCAGTCAGGGGTGAAACCGACGACTGAAATATAGAAAAGAACCACAGAAGATCACAGACACACACAATCATGCGCACAATGGGACACCATGATAACTGCTCCCAACCAGCCATGTTTTCCTCCTCAGTGCACCCCACTGCACATGACAGAGCAAAGCACACATGGGGCACATTAACCTCTCTCCATCACACATACACACACCCCCATACATTTGGTCCTCAGGGAAACACCAGCTGGGGCATGCAGAGTATGGTGTTACCATGGCAACAGCATCTATAGGTGTGGCCTTGCTGAGTCGACAGTAAGAGGAGTGTGAATGAATATGCGTGCTTGATTGTGCGTGTGTTACTTTTTATGTGTGGCATCTTGTGTTTATTGTGGATAATGATCTTATTTTGTGGACATCTGTCCGTCCCTTCATGACTGCAGCAGAGACGTTCCATGTTATAAACAGACAGATAACAGACATCTGCAGTCGAGCGCTCTATTACCATATTTTTCATTGTCTCTCGCACATTTTTTATGCAATAGTTCTGCAGATTGTAAGCAAATAAAATGAAGAGACAGTTTGTTTTGTTTCTCTGATTTTTTTTTAAAGTGTTTCTAAAAGCTCTTGGCACAGTGTGTGAATATTTATTAGTGAAATCAACAACGGAAAGCCTGAAACACTTCTCTAATAAAACCAGCATAATGTGCATTTGTTTCCATGTCCAGTGAAAACTGTGTCCAGATTAAGCGATTTTGACATTTTGGTATAAATCTATGTTGTCCTTGGAGGGAAATTCTGGTGCAGAGTACAGTCTAGACCTGCTATTTATGAAAAGTGCCCTGAGATAACTGCTGTTATGATTTGCTGTTATTGAAATAAATTGACTTGACTCGATGAAGTGTTCCTTTATGGTCACAAAGGCAAAAACAGGTCTGTTTTTCTCAGCTTATGAAAACACTTTAGAGACAGGTTTTCACGTCATAGCAACAAAATGCTGCATGTACATTTTTTATGGAATTCACCCTTTTACTCCTTCCACACTGGCGCCGACTTAAATCAGTGGAGTTTTACAGTTGATGCAAATTTGAAATGAACTGTTCTTTTAAAGCCCCTGGAAACATGGCTTCGAATCTTCAAAGACCAGTTTGTAGGACTTGGTGGCATCCAGCGGCGAGCTTGTAGATTGCAACCAAATAATAATGTTCACCTCACCCTTCCCCTCCAACCATGAAGGGGAACCAACAGTGCCTACAAAACTCGTGAAAAACGCTGAAGGCCATATCTTGAGCTAGAGTTTGGTTTGGCTGTTGAAACATGGAGGTGTGACATGGCAGCCTCTGTGGAAGAGAGCCTGCACCCTCTGTAGATATAAACGGCTCACTTTACGGAAACGAAAACACAACAATTCTTATTTTCAGGGAATTATACACTAATGAAAACATACTTATGAGCTAACCAGCTCAGATAAGACTCGACTCCTCAGTCTTCTGCACTCTGCGGCGCTCTAGTCATCGCATGAGTCATCTGTATTAAATTCATATGTGTATCAAGTAACAGTAATGCAATGTGTGTGGCTACATTGCTGTGTCATTAGCAGGAGTATTAAACTAATTGAAATTGAATTAGGTTCATGCAAGCTATCTAATTTCATCCAGAGAAACGTCTAATTGAATCTGTGTAATCTCTAATCAGCATCTGTATCGCACTGCGGGTGACATCAACACTCAGCCTCTCTTTAATAACTAGACACACTATCAGTACCTGTAGCAAACTGGAGCTCTGTCATCTCTGTTTTTACCTGTGTGGACATGTGTATGTATATCTGTGAGCATCCCTGTATACGTGCTATTTTTATGTTTCTGTTGTTGTGTTTATTTGAGGGGAAAAGAGGGTTTGTGTATGTGCACATGCTTTGGGGAAATTGATGTTTACTCCCCTCACTCTTCGAAGTGTGTGTGTGTGTGTGTGTGTTTGAGAGACGGAGAGAGAGGGGGAGAGAGAGCGAGAGAGAGACGGTGTGTAGCCTATAGGCCTGTTTAGCAGAGAAACATGGGTCAGGAGGCAAGGGAGAGGCGTGCAGTCAGGAGTCGTACTTAACAGTCAAACATCATTAGAATCTTCTCTGTTCCTCTGTGTTTGTGCGTGTGTGTGTGTGTTTTATCTGTGTGTATGTGTTAGTCTCTGTCTGTTCATGTTTGAGGGGATGAAAGTTTTCTTTTGCATTTCTGTGATGTCGAGGGTGCTTTTTTTTCTGTTTTCCCTCTCATCGTCGCCGACAGCACCGTCATGGGCAAACACTCGGTGTAACAAAAGTTTTTTGTTGCTGTTTTTTTTTAAAAAAGACAGAGATACATAAGCCAGAAAATACACAATTCAGTTCACAGAATTGATGGTACTGTGGATACATTGACAAATAATACTGCACACCACACTCACATATACAAGTACAGACAGAGACAGAGAGGACATTCAGCCCTTTAGGCAGCTGATTGTCAGGATATACTGACACACACAGACACACACACACACTCAGTAATAGTCTTCTCATCAGAGTGCTAATAGATGCTGCTCACCAGGTTGATTAGAGAGGAATAGAGAGAGGAGGTACTTTATGGGTCTTTGAGTCTGAAACAAAAAGCAGGAAGCATAAGTGATTCACAGAGGAAGGTACATTAATATATGAATGCTAGAGTCAGACAGGGACACAGAGAGACGACGATGGCTTCATCCATAGAGACTGAGGCAGATACTTGCATTAAATTGTTGAAGGAAAATTAGTGTTTTATTATCGTTATGTCATGGGCTATTGATTTTTGACAAGATCTTCTCACCAACATTATTGATGGTATCTAAAGACAAGTGGTGGGAGACTTGAGTCACATGAAGTCAGATTATACTGGCTAACACAGCTGCATGCTCATGGCCCACTGTCCTTTCTCCTCTGTGTTAAGTGCATTAACATTTATCGTTAATGTTAAAAATAAATATTACCACTAACTGATTTAAATGTGGACTCTGGGGTAAACCATCTGAATTTGACTCGACTTGACTTGCTTGATTCCTACCACTGTAATCTGGGACTTGCTTGAGACTGGAAGGTTAAGACTTGAGACTTGCTTGTGACTCACATATGTGTGACTCAGTCCAGCCTCTGAGGGACACCGTGGGAGGTCATAGCTTTGTTCTAGCTGTGTTCGACAGATAAAGCATCACAAATGGTCAGACATGTTTTATGCATGTTTTATAAATAAAAGCAGTTCAGCTATGTGTACACATCTATAGAGTATTACTTTAACCTGAGGTGGGCGCTTTAAAGGTTATTACTTAACCTGATTCTGCTGAGCTGCTTTTTGGTTCAACCTGGTTGACCTAATGTACTGAGATGTAACAGAAGCTCACACTGTGCTGCAGTGCAAAGGATGATTCTAACAGACATTTTGGGTATATCCAATCTTTTTTTTTAAACTTCCACACAAGGGCGTTATTTCTTCTGGGGATGGGAGGGACATCCCCCTCACTGTTCAGAATCCTATTTATGCTCCTGCCACCATAACTCAGAAGAGAGAGGTTGATAAAAATGTTGATGTGCTCATCAAGGTCACTTTCAGTTGTCACAGCAATTAAGCTTTATGGTAGAAGAGAGTGAATTAAGGACTTTCTTCTCCCCGAGGGGTGTCTCTCAGACGACTGCCCTTTCCTCTGATTGGTGGAGGTTGCACCCTCAGCCCCAGAGGTGGAGTGCAGGTATTATCCCAAACTTCTCTACATAATTTTTGAATTAAAAAAAAGCTTTTTATTTGCAGTCCATTTTTCCTAAAAGAGATGCTATATTTGAGCAGATTATTTTCACGATATATCAATCAATGGTTGAGTCTATAAAATGATGAAAAATTGTACCTGTTGCCCCAGCAGAGGACTACAGGTGCTACCCCAAACTGCTTTGCACACTTTGAGTTTTTTGTTTTTATTTGCATTCAGTATTTTCCTAAAGAGATGTTATATTTGAACTAGAGCTGTGATGATTAATCCATTAATTGTCAACTATCAAATAATAATAATAATCTATTAATCAGTTTGAGTATTTTTTAAGAAAAAAAAGCCAAAGTTCCCTGATTCCAGCTTCTTATATGTGAATATTGGCAGAAACAGCCTGAGATTGCATTTGAGAATGTGATCTTAGGCTTTGGGAAACAGTGATAGACATTTTTTACCATTGTCTGACATTTCATAGATGACTTAAACGAGAAAATAATCAACAGATTAATTGACAATGACATAATTGAATCATTGAGCTGCAGCCCTAATTTGAACATAAATCAATGATAAGGCAGTAAAGAATGCTTTAGATGGCTTCTTTTGGAAAAATACAATGTTTACTTCTCAAAGGGTACAGAGTATCCATCAACAAACGTGCAGAAACAAAAGGGAGGAAATAACATTTGTCTCTTAAAGGGTCTTGATATCAACAGTCAACAGACAGGACAGGGTGGAGAGAAGGGGAGCGATAACCTGTGAAAAGTGAGAAAGACAAAGCCGATGGAGAAAGACGAAATGCACAGCAGAAGGGAGAGCGGAGTTTTGAGAGAAAAGCGAGTGGAGCCGTGCAGTGCAGAGTGGCACTGTGCTTCCTGCAGTCTCTGTGGGAGTGTAGCTGTATGTCATATCCTGTCCACCAGCTGTCACTCAATCCAGGGGGTCTCTTCTCTGACACCACACTGACTGACAGCTCACACCACTGCTCTATATGTGTGTGTGTGTATATTTCTGTACCAGGATATATATCGGCATCCAGCTGCCTGAAGGGGTGAATGCCCTGTGTGTGTTTCAGTGTGTGCGTGTGTTTGTTGGAGACACTCATTCCTAACGACAGTAGAAGGTCACTGTTATCAGTCTCATATTCTATTACTGTCTCTCCACCAGTCGTCACACTCCCCCCGTCTGAAGAGCTGCTCCTCTGATACTCTCTGATCTTATGAGACATCAGCACTGATGTTTTTTTAACCAATGCCAAGGAGGAGTTATGTTCTCCAATTAGTTTGTTTGTCTGTTTGTCAGCAGGATTACGGAAAAACTACTGGCCTGATTTTCATGAAGTTCAGTGGAAGGGTGTAGCATGGAATAAAGAAGAACCCATTAAATTCTGGAGCGGATCCAAATCACTACACTAATCATTTCTCACTTATGTTTTGCTTTATTCATTGTGCATGTGCAATCCCATCATAACTGAATGGTGTGCCGTGACTAAACTAAACATAACAGCCACCTCAGACATTACTGTAGTAACAAATGCAGCAAGAATGAAAGAAATAAGCAATGTCTAAATGATCCTTACTGTTTTATACAAGTCGACCAAGGGCCCAGCAGATTTTGACCACTTCACTTCTGGGTCTAATTTCTCTCCATTTCCTATAGGACTCAGTTAGGTTTCATTTTATTATTTGCTCTTGAACTTCTTTCACATGAGATCATGTGAAAGAATGTGTTGTCTGTGTCTGGTCTGCTCCACAGGCGGACAGCTCTAATCAATGAAAGAAGCCTAATTACTAACTTTTATAAGAGCAGGGTTATTCAAGCAAGCACAGGTGTCAGGAAACAGCATCCAATAAAAAAAACAGCTGTCAGCTGACTACATGGCTGCATCAATTAGGTTGATATGAGGAAGAATCTCACTGCAGCTCTATGACCTGCAAGGAAAAGGTCACATGACTGACGAGGGTAGCCGTGCTAGCACTACCAAGTACTGCCAGCAAGCTAATCTGTTAGCATGCAAGCTGCACTGGCTGTGAGTTTGATGATGTGGTGTTATGAGTTATTTTAGTTATCATTACAGTGGCATAGAGCTGTGTTCTCTTCATTATCTGGTGTAGACTGAACAGTGTTGTTGAAAGTCTTTCACATAAATTCAGTCCATTTACCATATCAGTAGCTTCTAATCCAACAAGAATCCCAGGGTATTAAATCAAGGACATTGCCAAAAATGTTTTAATAAGGTTAGGGCTTGTTAAACTGCAGTGGCTTAGGCTCAGGTTGAGTTCAGGCTGAATCCTAGTTGGTTAGAAAATGGTCAGGTGCAGTTTTTTGGACCTGAGTAGCATTTTACACATACACCACAGTCTTTATTTCTTTGATATTTTCCAATAGAGTATTTTTTTTCTTTCATATATCGTTCTAACACGCTATCATATAAACAGACAATATCTGAACAGTCGAACTTTTGATCCAAACAGACGTACAAACCACTCCCTGTATATACTGTACTCCTTCCTTACGTTCATATTAAACCTTCGTTATTACATCATCGCACAAGCAGTTTCATTAGCTTTGATTCGATGCCACTCTCACCTTGCTAAGACAAAATAGAAGTCTAATGTTACCAGCACTCCCTCTAATGCTCCTCTCATTTTACATGTGTGTTAAAGACCATTATACCCGTGTGAACCAGTGTGAATATAACAGTGGAAATCAGGCTGGAGGGCACAGAGGGATTATAACAGTCTGGAAGGGGGTGATACTGGTCATGTGCATACACATAAACCCCCTATAATGTGCCTGTGTGTGTGTGTGAGTAACAGGAGATAGGAGGATACAAGGGTCTTTATGCAGTAATCCTGGTTTGTATCTCCCCAAAAGAGAGGAGGCGTAGAATTGAGGGAGGGGGGGGAGAGAAAGCAGATCAAGGGATAGAAAGGTTCTTCAAGAGCTGGACCCCTGACCTTGATGTGTGTGTGTGTGTGTGCATGTGTGTGTGTGCATGACCAGGAGGTGGGGTTTCTCCTCCCAGTCCCGTTCCTCCCCCCACTGCCACCACCACTCGGGGCGTTACCATGACAACGGGGTTAGAGGCTAGCCCAGGAGCTGAAAAAGAAAGAAGATGCATTCTGACACGAGCTTAGATCTAAGTGCTGCAGCCTGTTTAGGATGCATTCCTCTCTTTTGTTGGTGTTTTTTTTTTCTTTTTCTTTTTCTTTTTTCAGTCTGAATGTGTTTTGCATCCATGCTGGTAAATGCCGGAGACTTAATTTTCCTCCCTGCAGGTTTTTTATACTTGTCAGCAATTATCTTCCATTTCATTTCTCATTCATGCCTTCGCTCTTGGAGTTTGTTTGTTTTTAGTTGCATTCCTCTTTAAATTGCTCAAGGTACTTGGCTTTGTGCTCCTTCCGCAAGAATTAGCAAACAAACTAGCTCAGCCACAAACAACAACATGCTGATTCGTGCCAGAGTTAACACTCCACCACACTGTGCTGTGCATTGTGAAGACCTGGCTGTATATATTAGACTTAAAGGGACAGTTCGGATTATTTCATGTGGGGTTGTGACGGCCTTTTCTGATGGGAAACTGCTGTTATATAAGCCAATTATACCAAACTCCATTGGTGAAATTAGTGCTTTTACCTGCAGAACACAGGAGTTACTTGTCTGCCACTGCCTTGACCTGTGTCAGATTGAGGCAGCCGTAGTCCAGCAACTCCTGTGTTCTGCAAGGTAAAATGACTGATTTCACCCATGGAGTCTGGCTGGTTTGGAGATTGCAATATTTGGCTTATATAGTGGCAGTTTATCATCTGCAAAGGCTGTCTGTCGGCAAGGAGCACCTGTAACGTCAACAATTTCCCCTCGGGGATCAATAAAGTATTTCTGATTCTGAGGAAAAGCAGTGAAAATATTCCAAATATAGCATATCTCATATAACCCCACATTAAAGATTCCAAACTAACCCTTTAACATACTACAGAACCTGCACTTCCACGTGCAATAACTGTTCATTAACTGTACTTTAAAACTGCAAATCCTGCACGCTTGCACAGAAACAAAAGAATAAAGCAAGTATGCAAACGGGACAAAGTAATAAACATGTAAAATAACCAATTTAGCATGGAACAGACAGTAGAACAAAACCAAAAACCATGGTAACACACACACACACACACACACACACACACACACACACACACACACACACACACACACACACACACCCTAACGTGCTAAAAAAAAGGGGTGTGTGTGCATAATATATGTATAAATATGTGCATACATTTAGAATTGCTCCCCATTATCATCCCTTTCATTTACTTTCCTTTAAGGCCATCCATTTTTTCCTCCTGCTGATATTGAGTGATAGCGGTGTCAGTTTTCACTCGGGGAGAGTGTGGTGATGTCACCAGACGAAACCGTCTAATTGGCCTGCTGCGAGGAAAAGAGGCTCAAGTGCATGTTGGTGTAAATTAAGTGATGGATCACACTGGGTTGTTAGCTGTAACTCATACTCACACATGCACACACTCCCCTTAACCCCTATAGCCTATTCCCCCAACGTACCATCTATTTAAACAATTCAGTATACCCACTGTTATAATGAATAAATGTAAGCCTGTCTTTATGTTAACAGTGCTCTTATCATTGGTAGCCTGGTGTTACTTTCTCTCCAACTCAGACCTAAAATAGAGCCCCATCCAGTAATAGTGCCACCCGTCTAGAATGCACACACATATGCACACACGCCAACATGGATGAACGCACGTCCTGCATGTGCACACTCACACACCAATCACTTTTCCTCTTTTCCCCCCCCCCCCCTCTGGGGAAGCGAAGTCCTGCATCAGCTGCTCAATTGCCTAAACTCTCTCATCTGCTAATGGGCTACCTGTCTCCCTGCATGTCTGCCTCTCTGTCTACATTAATGAGTTTCTGTTGTGCGTCTGTCTGCCTCTGTGCCTTCCTGAATGTCTGATGTCTCGTCTTTATGTATGCTGGTTGTGTTTTCTGTCTGTCTCTGACTGTTTCTGCTACCTGTCTACTTCTGTCTGCCTGCCTCTGGGTTCATAAATCTGTTGCTCTCTGTGTTTTGATCTGACGTTCTTTGCTGCTCTGTATGGCTGTTGCGTTGATGAATCCTCTCTCATGCTTATACTCTTGATATATGTATCTTTCAAAGGAAATATGATTGTGTTCATATATGCTGCTACACAACAAAGTAAATAAGGGAATCTATTTACATTTGTGTTGGTATTTCACTATTTTCTTTGCCACTACTTTTCTGATGTGTATGGAAAATAGAAGCAGTACTAAAAGTACTAGATATAGTTACAGTAATAATAGCAGAAATAGGTGTATTATCGGAGCTAATACTGGTATTAGTGCTGGTAGTCATCACTATTAGAATTAGTAGTATTACTACTGCTACAGTTTGTGTCCATGTAGTGAAGTAGTAGAACCAGAAATGACAGTCAAGCACATTTCATGCGACACACATACAGTATACTTGATGTGCTTCCAAATAAAAAATTAATTAATAAATAAAAAAGCAAAAGGCAAAGATCATATATGACAAAAACATTTAAGATGAGAATGTATTACATATATAAAAACATATCAGATAAAAATATGTAAGATGATTCTAAAATAAAAGTTTTAAACTCTTGATCACACACTTAAGACCTAACTAAAGGCTTGCAAAAAAAAAGAAAAAAAATATGTTTTAGTCTCCTTTAGCTGACCTTATTTCATGTGGTAGAAAATTTCCAGAGAGTGGGAACATAATCACTGACAGCACCAAAAGCTGATATACAATTTATTCTAGGAACAGTGAGGAGACATGAACCCCCAGAGGTACGTGAAGTGATGTAGTGGGTACGCAAAAAAAATAAAATAAAATGAAATAATGTGACTTGCAAAATACAGGCTCAGACTGCGTGTGGAAAACGATTTAAGATTCAGACTCTCACAATTTCAGCCAAACATTGCAGAGTTATGTGCCTGCTCTCAAGCACATCCTGCTCATTAACCTGTGTTCAGTATTTCATAGTTCTATGGTGTATATTCAGTGAGCATGCCAGTGATGTGGTACGGAGCTATTAGGAATTAGTGTGCTGGTGCCCGGCTGAGGAGCAGTAAAACTAAGAGTCATATAGTTCTTGTTATGCCATAGTCTGCAGTATGACAGAAGTTTTAGTGGTGCTTATAGTACTGTTTGTGACATAATTAATATCGCAGTCAGGGCAGTTATAGTCATATAAGTTATAATTAACAGTCAGCAGTATTAGTGATAGATAAAGAGGTAGGCTATTAATTTCAGGGGTACTGTGAGTAGAATGACTGATAGTAGTCCTCGTAGTTGTCATAATTGTGGCAGTGCTGCTAACAGTAATCTATGATAATATGAGTAATGTAAGTATTAGTAGAAGTTGGTCTTTAGTATCAGATTAACCACTAGTGTAGAAGTTAGTTGTAGTAGTACACAGTAAGTAGCGTTTCTGCCACTGTAGTAGATGAAAGATGGAAGACTACTTTTCTTTGTACACCAATATGAAAATGAACACAATGATATGTTGCTGTGGTAACCAAGGACTCAGTGTCATAAGAGCGGCATGCACCTAGTGATAATAATTATACTAGTAATATAATAGTGGTCTTTGTAGATGTGTCCCATTGTACTTATTCACCTTTTGGCATTGGCCAACATATTTCTTCTGAATAGAATTTCCCATTCTATCTCTACCTCATCCCTCACCCCTCCTCTCTATCTAAGAGGAGTGTGTGTCTACCATTATAGCACACACACTGTACTTGAGTCATATCCCAGCAAAACAGCAACACAATGTGTATAAATGGCCCCAAAGAGGAATTTCTCTGCAGTATTTGCATGGCGTGAATTTATATTTATGGTTATAGTGTGTGTGTGTATACTTACTATTGCCCTCATATGTTAAAGAATATAATACAGATTATGTTTACTGTGTCTTTGTCCTTGTCCGATCATTTTTCCTCCACCGCTTCTTTCTTGTCTGTCCATTTTTCCTCCCTCTTTCCTTGTGTCCCCTCTGATGTCAGCCTATTCCATGAACCGTATCATAAATAGAGCCCCACTGACATTTCAATTTGCCCCGTAACCCTTCATATATTTACACACACACACACACACATATACAAACACACATAGACACACGCCAAGTTCATTGTTGAGCATCAGTTCAATGGCAGGCCTCTCCTGGGTTTCCACGGAGACAAGGAAAAGCAATAACTGCACACTTGACCCCTCTGCTCTTTTATTGGCCTCTTCTCCCCTTTTCACACACACACAAACACGCACTCATACACCTCAAATCTAATCTGGGAGAGTGAGCCTCCATGGCGATATTCCTCCATCTTCCCCCGAGGATTGGACAAGAGAGGCAGAGGAGAAGAGGAGAGGAGGAAGTTAATAATTTCATCTCGCAGTGACCTGGAGACGATAAGATCGATTGTTTGGCTCTTGTAGTCTCCTCATATCACACACACACACAAACACACACATGCTGGTAGATGGAAACACACCACACACACACACACACACACACAGAGATCATTACGGTTTCCCATCCTCGCTCACTCTCTTTTAGAAACTCCAAGTCCACATTTCAGATTGTTTTCAGCAATGTTATGTCCTCTGGGCTGGAGAGGAAAAGGACCATGCAGATTTTAACTAGAGCTAACTTCAAAAGCCAGCATCTGTGATGGTATGAGGGTGTGTTAGTGTCCCTGGCATCATGGCTAACTGTCACATCTGTGAAGGCCCCATTAATGCTGAAAGGTATATACAAAGTTTTGGAGCAACATATGATGCCATCCAGCAAGATAAGACACATTCTGCATGTGTTACAATAGTGTGGCTTCACAGTATATTTGCAAATAATTATAATATGTTTTTATTTACATTTTACTCAGCTTGCCAACTTTTTGAAGGGATTGAGGTTTGTACACTCTCGATCTGGGTACTAGACTGCTTCACATGTTCAGCAAAAGTCGAACAACTTACTGAAACTTTATGACTGTGAGGGACGATCAGAGGAACTGTGGGCAGGAGGGAGAAGAGTGTGACTGAGAGAAGGCAGAAGAAGAACACTGGGCCGGAGAGAGAAGGAGAGATTGAAGGAAAATATTAGGAGGAATGACAGGCTAGCCTTAGC
>JAJHUR010119516.1:0-22249 GCA_027495735.1 Lutjanus campechanus
GAAGAATAAATAAAAGATTCAGTGTTTCCTCCAATATCAATAAGACTTTATAGACTTTTCCAGTATGTTCGAGGAACTAGGCCACCATGTCTAAAATCCTGGCTCCGGCCCTGCAGGGAGAGTTAGTACTGTGCATGTGACATTGGTCACACAATTTGGAAGCAAGCCAGCTTTTAGGTATACAATGGTTCTGTAGCTTTCATTTGAATGAATGGGCACCATCTTGGAGTCCAGATTCCAGTTTTACAGCCATGACTTAGCTCACACTTTCAGAAATATTGGTGGCTCTTTAGCTCCGTCCACTATCAACTAGATTTATGGTGCCATGATATCTCTGACTTTGAGGAAGGTTTATAATCAAAACTCTATGGCCCTTTTCCTTTCAGCTCAGTGCAGCTGTCATCTTTAATGTTGGTGATCTGTCAGGTGAAACTGTTGCACTCGCTGTAAGTCATTGTGCCAAAATAACAAAAATTCAGGCACGTCATTTCATGCTACAGTTAAAATATGATGCAAATATGCAAAGAAGTGAGAGGGGCCTTACTTTCCGAGGACACTCCGCAGCGATGGGTCCGCTGCAGGCCTGCACACACGCCGCCCTGGGGAAGGAGGCATCATAAACCCCCGACCAAGGACTCACAGGTCTGGGGGGCTTCCAGCGGTAGGCCCCAACAGGTGGGTCCGCGTATGGTATCCCATAGAATATATGGGCCTTATCCACCGTTACCCCCCTGATCAGGCCATCTTTGGTGAACACCAGAGGTCCAGGAGCCCCGTTTGTATCCTGATCGACTGGTTTGTCCTTGGTTTGCTCTGTGATTGAGAGCACCTCGGGGCGTCCCAGCTCCTCGGGGGAGTTTATCTCAAAGTCTCTGTCGATGATGAACGGCTCGTCTCTCACCAGCAGCCCGGGGTGGATACTTCTCAGAAAGCTGACAAGGTCGATGGCATCATCATTTTTCGTCGCCTCTCCAGAGGACAGCGCTAAACCTAGTGAGCACAGCAGCAGCAAACAGTGCCAGCTCTCCATGTTGCATTGAAATACTCTTATACTTCCCCAGACCCTGCTGCTCAGATCATGATTTGACTGGCAGAGATGGAAAAGTTGCAGCCCCCACACGCCTGTAACTCTCCACAGACTGCATGTACTTGTGACTCCAATTTGGCTGGTTGCTTGTTAAAATTTATCAGACAAAAGCTGCTCTGTCTGATTGCTGAGTGGTGTCCAGTAGAGCCTGAACAGCTGGACACTGTGATGCAGGGACACTAATAGAGGACAAGTCGTCTTTCCTTTGCTTAATGTAATCACAAAGTCTCACAGAGGGTAAAGGGACAAGACATACAGCAGCTTTATGAAAGAATATGTGTGTGTTACAGTGTTTTTAATCAGTTTCTTACAGTATCAGTTGCTGATGTTTTATTAAAACAAATGCGTTTATTTGTGTACTTCTAAACAGCAGATGTTGGACTGCAAATTTCATTAAGGCGCACACCGCCACCTTCAGGCCTTCTCCTGCACAACATGCAGTGGTGATTCCCATGGGGTCACAAGGGGTACATGCACACAGACAGAAAAAACCCATCAGACAAAATTATGTTTATTTTTACCCACTTTTTCCTTTATTATTTTGCTGTTTTCTTATGAAGTATCTCTTGAGTTGAGGCTGTAGAAAACCTTCATGTGAGTCAGGAAATCTGAGGGAAAAACTGCTCACAACTGATATCTGCACTGAAACCATAATCGGCCATGAGAGAAGAAAAATAAGTTTTATTTTAAGGGTATAAAAGGTTCAGAACACTGGCATACAGGCTCTTATCACTGCACTGGATCAGCATCGATTTATCTTTAAAGTTTTCCTCTCTGTCCGAAAAACTCCATACTTACCTTTTTATTTACAGATCTTATCCTCCAGAGTTTTCCTCTTTCTTCATGATAAGCCCGCTAACTATAAAACTAGAATGCTGATGTATCAGGTAACAGGTAGACCTGTTCAGCATCACAAATGAATGAGTGAATATATAATTAAAGGGCCTCTCCACCATTTTACTTATAGTATTTACTTGTTATGGGGAGTATGACTGTGAAATCAGTTTGTGAAGATTATCAGGGTTAGACCACACATCTTAAAGGGATAGTTCACCCATTCAGGTTTAGTTTTATAATAGTACAAAAATGTAAAGAGAAATTAATGCTATAAAAAATGAATGAGAAAATATAAAGACAAATATGAATGAATAATTCTGAACATTTGCATGAATTTGACCATTTATTACTTATGTATTTTTTTTTAAATATATTTATTTACTTTTTGCATATATATCTCTCTATTTTTTCTATTTTCTGTTTATTTTTATATTATTTCAATATAATGTCATTTATTTATTGTTCATACCTTTATTTTTCTTTATTCTTTTCTCTATTATTTTTGCTGATGAGCCAAGCTGTCAATCAGCTGCCTTTGGGTGGGCCTTCCTGCCCAGTATAACAAGTCAATTGTATATTTGTTTGTGGTGCTCCCACGACTCCATATGCACCAACTTTATGTAGGTTAAATACAAAATTGGAATATCCCTTTATGCAAAGACAATGCTGTTGCTACCTTTGAGGACTATACTTGTTTGTAGGAATTTTAACAACCTAAGGAGGAGTTTAGGCTGATTGAATGTGACTTCTCAAGCAAAATTCAATACAAAAAAATTGAAAGCTATTACTGGAAATGTGATTATTATTATTATTAAAAGTATTTAGACCATCATGTTGGAAGACAACACTAATAGAAAATGCCTTAATACCTAACATCTCAGCTGTGGCCCTGATTATTGCCATCAATTTTTAGATAACAGAGCAAGCAAATTTTTGTCAGTCATTTTGAAAGTGATGTCTTCTTCGTGAGATTACCACAATAATGCTGAAAGTATCAGTATGAGGGACTAAAATGTAATGTAATGTGGCTGATAAATAGGAAAACAAGTGATTTCCAGGAACTTGGTGAGTGTGAGCAGGTGAGTGAAGGCAGCGCACACCTGTCACTCATTAGGAGTCTGTCATTTCCAAGCCAAGCCTAAACACAACATGCTCGGCTTCGCTGGAACTACAAAGAAAATGTAAGAAAATAAGTGTCCACAGTCACAGTTTTTATATCACCTGTCTCACTCCAATTCAGTGGATTAATCATTGTTTGTATTTTCAGGAACTCCTTCGAGTTTTCGTTGCTCTTGTTCATACTGGTGCCTCACACCATATCGTTTGGTGAGTAGCTCACTGCACCTGACATGTTACTGAGATAAACTGTTACATTTGGAGATATTCTGATTGATTTTCCTCCAGGACGTTGTGACGATATTTCCTTCTCAATATGCTGGATGAGCAAAGGTGACGCTCTGGAAAGGTAAGGCACATTTTTTGACGGTGTGATCTTCCACACAGTGCTTAATTATGCCTGATCAAGTGTGTTCTGTGCTCTGTGAAAAGAACCTCACATCAGACTCCATTTCTAAAAACAATGTTTTGCTTTTCTGCAAATCTGGACCCAAAAAAATTACATTATTTGGAACTAAGGGACCAAGCTGAACAAAAAAACCCAGTGTGAGGGGTGTCCACATACTTCTGGCCATCCAGTGCAACTTGGACAAACTCACTTTGTGTATCAAATGGGTATTAAATCGAATAGTTGCTGTTAAAAGGGGGAAATTATTATTTTAGTGAAGTTTTACTGGTTGTGTCCATGTGGCCAAATTGTGTGTCCTTCTCATTAAAAGGGTAGTTCGGATCATTTTATGTTGGATTGTATTAGGTACTTATTGATAGTCGGTGTATTATGTACAGTAGATGCTGGCCAGTATGCTCCCACTTTGGAAAAGCAGAGATGAGCATGGAAGCTAAGCAATGAACTTGTGGAAAAGGTCAGCAACAGAATGTATTTTATCCACTTAAAAAAGGTCCACCTAAAAAAGAAAATCAGTACGCTATATTTAGAATATTTTCACTGCTTTACTTTGCCTTTCTGCAGGGAGACCAAAGTTATATAAGCCAAACATCACTCCTTCCAAACCAACCAAACTCAATAGGCGAAATCAGTCATTTTACCTCACAAAACACTGTCTGAGTTGGTTGTCCACCACTGTGTGTGTGTCATTGTGTGACTTTGGTGAATCCAAAGTAACCTCTCAAAACACAGAAGTCACACATTAACAGAAGCAAACAAATGCATCAAGGCAGTGGTAGACCAGAAACTACTGTGTTCTGCAAGGTAAAATGACTGATTTCGCCTATGGAGTTTGGTTGGTTAGGAGAAGATGATATTTGGCTTATATACAAATTCGAAATAAAGCGTACACTTAAACTGATATTTTTGTTTTGTTTTAGATGGGCCGTTATGTGGCTAAAATACATTTTGCTGCTGACCCTGTCCACAGCAGGTAATAAACTGACTTTTGATACATAGCTCATACAGCCCCACATTAAATAATCCAAACTATCCCTTCAAGAGATGTGTGTTTAATGGGCTCTAGCAAGGTGTTCTTAATTTCCATCCTTCTAGGCAGAATGGAAACATATGGCTCAATACTACAGCACTAAAATCCATCAGAAAGGCAGGTAAAGTTACCTCCCTGACAGTGTCCCCAGCTGTAGAAAACAAGCTTCAGCTTCAGTATGGAGGCTCTGTTCTGGTGTGGACGTTCAGAATCACCCCACGTGAGCATCTCTAACATTTTTTTAATAAAATATTTGTACCCATTAAGAACCAATATTTATTAAATGACTTGTTTATCTAAGGTACAAAGTTCAATAAAATCAGAGGCCTGCAGAAACCTCAGGAGAAACCAACAAGTGCCACTAAGGTACAATTTTGATGCAGATGGATGGTCGTTTTTGGTTTATTTACAGTCTGTCTCTCTCTGATGGTCCCTCGTTCTTTCCTCAGGCCTTCCTGGAGTCACTGAGTCCCTCTGATGTGTTTGCATGTGAAAATGGAACATTATTCTTCCACCAGGATGAAAACTTCTTCCTTGCAGTTGGTGAGATTCTCTGTTTCTTGTGTGTATTTAATGTGTTTGTGTCTTTGAACTTACATGTTGACCTTTCTGCGGAAGAGTACTGGGGCCATAGTGACATAAATTTACTGTGGTCCACAGGATAAATCCAGATGCTTCATATCAATCTAAACAGCAATGAAGTTTGCTAAGCACATGTATGCAAGTGATTGTGTTTGTCATTTATGGTTTAATAATGCTTTAAAATACTATTTCTGTGTTTATGAGCACTTTATATGACTGAAGCTCTTGGTTTCATCCCAGGACACACTAAGCGTCTCCCTGTCAAGCTCGAGTCCAGGACTCCCTCCATGTTGCTGGTCTCCTGGGTGGAGGACCGCCTGGCTGTGAGCAGCAGCCACACCACCACCCTGTACCACACTGAACTGGGCTCTTATAACACTCTGAGCATGGACACGACCACCAACAGCCACTACCGCTTCACAGCTCTGGACTCCTGCAGCCCCTATGTGGCCTGTGTGGAGATTGCAGGCACTAAGTCCTTCACCTGCCTCGCTACGATCACTGGTACGGACTGCTGGTTAGATGAGTTAGCAGAAATGATGGGCAGCAAAAGAGGGCCAATTGACAAAGTTTAAAAACCAACATATTTTTTCACTTATCTTTAGTGGTATCTGGTAATGAAAATACTTTTTTATTTGTCCAAATTTTGAGATAACTTTTTAACAATCCCAATACAATGAATTTTTTTTATTCAGCAGCCCTACTGTATATAAGACACATTACTGACTGTTTGATGATTATTGAATGGACTGTTCATCCCAAAGTAAAAAATACAACAAGCAGAGTGCCATTATATTTATAAGAAAACACTCTGTGCACCCTCAGCTACTCACACCAAAACAATCCAGATAGCACAGGACAAATAAATAAGAGGAAAAATATGTGCTATTCTTGTTTCTGCTACCCTCAAGAAGCAAATAAATCTTTTAATGGGGGTTGAAAAAACTCTTTGCCAATAGTTTATCCTTTTTCCACCAGACCCAGACATTCCCAAGGACTTTGAGGTGACGTCATGGAACATCAGCAGCATATCTTTGGCCTGGGACTGCCCCGAAAACCGCAAATACTCCCTGTTCCTCCTCACAGCCTTCTACCTAAACGGGACGGACTACGTCACGAAGGAGGTGCACTTGTGGCACAAGGAGGACAGCTTTGTGTTCACCTTGTCTGACCTGCAGCCCTGCACTAGGGTGAAGTTTGGCCTGCAGACGGTTTGCCAGGCAGGGATGGAGTCCCGCTACAGCAAGATGGTCCTGAACGATGGAAACTCTCGTAAGTCCTGCACGAGTTGATGAACTGAATTACAGAACCATCTCTTTGTCCATTTGAACCCATTATAGACCACAGTAGTGTATTAACTACTGAGTTTGCTGCTCTCTGACTCAAAATATTTCAGTGTTTGTACTTGTGAATAGTTCTTTCTAAAAGACTCAAGTGCTTGTCATTATCCCCCCTCTGCTCCTCAGTTCACTCCAGCATCGAGACCTTTTGTCAGACATCATTTGGCCCCAACAACTACACCCTGAGCTGGGAAGTAAGGAACACCTCGTCCATCTCCACGTTCAGAGTCTTCCACGAGGGGGCACTGCAGGGCAGCACGCTCGCCACCAAGTACACAGTGCGGGGGCTGCTGCCTTGCCAACAGTACCAGGCCAGGGTGGAGGCGCTGTGTGGAGACGGCGTGCTCATGAGTACCAAGACAGTCAGAGCACACACAGGTGACGTAGGAAGTGATGAGAAGATAACGTAGACAGCCCCACGCATGCTACTCAGTTTGCACCTGATTACCATGTGTTTATTCTGTTTAAGGGTAACTGCGTTGCATCACCATGTAGATTCTCCTGCACTCTTGGAAGGGGAGGGTGAGGCGAGTGGTACTCAGTTGCTTGCAATCTACAATCTCACCGCTAGATGTCACTTAAATCTTGCAGACTGGTCCTTTTAAATTATCATATGTGACGTTGAATCTCTTTGTCAGTATGTGTCCAAGCCTCTCTGTAAAATATTATACACAGTACCTGTCTCTTCGTCCGTGATCTGATTTATTTGTGTACATCCAGGACTCCGCGGCGTGTCTGAGCTCAGGTATCGCTCAAACGACTCCATCGCCCACTGGCTGCCCAGCACCACAGACAGCACAGCTGTGGCCTTTTTATACGAGCTGTCTCTGGAGAATGGCACCACCCTACAGAGCAGCCGTGTGACCGACACGGAGCTGCATCTCCCCAGGCTGGAGGAAGGAAAGTCCTACGTCCTCGACGTGTGGGAGGAATGTGACGGACAGTGGGAGTCAGAACATTCTCAAGTGTGTATTGAGGGACCCAAGTCGTCCTCCCTCACTGACCTCCTTGTGAGGGCTGCTGGGCATTCACTGGACGAGGGTCAGTCTGACTTTTTACTTCTTTTTTTAAGTTTTTTTTTTTTTGTTTAAATCATTTATTTCTATTTAAATTTGTTATTGTGGTATTTTTGGTTTGAATGTCAGTAGTTTCATTTGACAATCCAGTGAACATTTTGTGACAGTGTCAAACAGAAGCCTGCTATTTTGACACAACAAGTGAGTGATGAGAGAAATAACTATTAAAGAAAGCTAGAATGAAGAGTATTTTTCTCCAGTGTAGACCTAAATCTGACTATGACACACTTCACAATTCATTTGTTCATTGTTTCATAATGAACCCGGCTCACTCTGATTCCATTTTTCGGCTTCTGTAGAGCTGGAGTTGGACATCTCCAGCATGGGTCTCACAATGGTCGTGCCCTGGACGCTGCCCAACGATCTGCATGAGAACATGTCAGAACCAAGAGCTACAATGTTGAGGATTTTCAAAGATAAGGTGGGAGGAAAATTCATTTTTGCATCGGTGATCCTGGACTGCCGATCAAGTTTTCATCCTAGGTGTACACAGTGCTGTGTACACATACATCCATTGTGTTTGTGCACAATTTTGTCGGACCCGTCATTCTTGTGGTCTTGGACTAACGAGAAAAATTAGGTTCCGACTGGGAAAACTCACTGGGGACAGCTTAGGTTAGGGACTTGCTGGGTTATTGTCTGTTGAAGCTGTATTCTTAGAAACATGGCGGAAATAAATAAATGTTTGGTTGATAACTTTTTATTAATTAAAGTTTTGCATTTTAAAATTTTATTCACATGCAATTTGTAACATAGCAGTAGCTGACCTCCATGTGGAGTGACAGATTATTTAGAAAAGTTACTTATTAGCATTAACCCTGATAACAAGTGAAGTAAAGCAATATATTTAATGGCTTTAGGCTATGTAGCTAGCCTGCTGGTGCAGCAACAAGTCTGAGACAAAACCACTTATAAATCACTTGTAAAACCACTGCAATCTGGATAGCAACATCAGTCTTCACTGGGACGCTAGTCTCAATCAACCCACCCAGATGCTACAACAATTAAAACAACCCCACCCTAGCACTTTGTAGTGTCCATATTGTTTGCACACAGTAACACTAACATGGCAAGATAGCCTTACAACTAAACTGTCATGATTTTTTTTACAGAGTAATCAACTTCATATAATGAAAAATATCTTTGAATGCTAAAAACTCTTTTAGACAGTAAAAGTTAATGACAGATCTCAATGTAATCTCAAAGACTTTTGGCCATGTTAGCTCCGTTGGTCGGTCCACCACTTTTGTTCTGATATCTCAACAATTATTGGATGGATTGCCATGAAATTTTGTACAGACATTCATGGTCAATTGCAATTACTTTGGCGATTTGTTTAAATTTCACCTACTGCCATCATCAGGTCAAAATTTTTGCCCACTTCTTTGATTTATGATCAAAAACCTAATTGACAGTACTGCCTGAGCAGTACTTTATAATAATAATAATAATAATAACTTAGATTTATATAGCGCCTTTCAAGACACCCAAGGACGCTTTACAAAAACGCAGGCAAAGCAAACATGCAAACATTATGTTTCGTGCTAATTAGCAGAATGCTAAAAAACTAAGCTAAGCTAAGCTGTCTGCTTAACACAAGCAAGTTAGCATTGTCATTTGCTGACTTCAAATAGCATTTGTGAGCTCGTGGTTGCAACATGAGAAGGCTGCATGAACTTGGATGCCAACACTGTCAGCATCTGCAGCCCCTCAGGCTAACAATTTAGCAAGCTAGTGAGCAGGTAACATAATTCAGGAAAGGCAAAGGCATAATGAAAAGATGGGACTATCACCATACCCTCAGAAATATTTGAAAGTCACGAGAACAACTCAAACTTATACAACTTAGGTAAAAATAGGACCTGTCATCCACTGAATAATGAGCTTCCATAGCTTCAGCCATTTCTGAAATGGTTAGCAAAAACATCACAACTTGTGAACTCTGAGCTTTGGAGGTTGTGAATACCACAATAGGAGGGCCTTCGTAGGGACTCTGTGTGAAGACAGTAAACACAATGCCATTTGAAGGTAGCAGTTATAAGCATGCTTAAATTAACATTTAGCTAAAAGTAATGGGGCGCCTCACAGCCTCACAGAGCTGCTAGCATGGCTAGTGTTAGGGTATCAGTGAGATTCATGGCTGGTTCCCCTAGTTCTTAGATTTGAATACCTTTTTATACTTCGTTTCTTTATAAACACAATTTTTCCTTCCTCAGTAAGAAAAGAATAATTTGCATTTGACTAAAACATTTCAGCCAAACATATTTTCTTCCCAACAACTTCATCATTGTTGTCCTTGACGCACTGTATCTTTTTTTGTGTGCGTCCTTCAGCTGCAGACACTGTTGAAAGACTTTGATCAGCCAGCCCGCATTGAGCTGGCCACCTTTGAACCTGCAGACGAGCCAGACAAAACAGAGATTCTGTTCATGTCTTTTGATGCATCCAAGCCCGAAGATGATGTGCCCCTGCCTATTGACGATCAGCTGGATTACATTCGCTCCCTGAATGCAACCGAGGTCTCGGTTAGAGATGGGGTCATTTACTGGGACGGTAAAAACCAGTTCAGTCTTTTCACACAGTTCAGTGTAAAAATCTTCTGTTTTCTTGTATCACATTTGCTTTTTGTCCTGTTCTTCTTCTTTTTTTCAGGTCCAGACCTGTGTGCTTCTTACAAGCACACTTTGTGTCCCCGTAATTCTCTGTGCATCAACACTCTGGGCTCCTACACCTGTGTGTGCCAACATGGCTACTACGACGTGAGCTCTGTCATCGAGCCTCCTTTGGGGTCACATCCAATCTGCAATGGTGAACTTTTTTATTTATCTTACATATCTTATCCAACGGCAACAAGCTGTGGCTTTAGTAGTTTAAGTTTAAGTTAATTATGTCTTTTGTTGTGTTTTTTACTTTAATTTGGTAATATATTCCTAGTTCATGTACATAATTCAGTTCACTTGGTTATTTTTACAGTTAGTCCCCTCTTCCCCTGGAATTTATTTGAACGCAATAATGAAAGGGGCTTATCCAGGATTTGAACCCACAGCCTTTCATTGCTTTTTAAAAATAACAAAACTTACCCTCTTCTCTTTGCTTCTATTCGGACCTTTGTTTTGAAACAGAAAAAGGCCTTTTCAGCCAGTGTCTGAATAAACTTCTGACTGGTGGGATCGCAAAACCCTACCTGACTTCTTACATGGGGGGAAAGTTTGACGTGAAGCTGAACAACGGGCAGTGCACGGTGGATGAGAGCGACATGTTCTACTACTTCCGCACCTCACGGAAAGCCTCTGAATGTGGAACTGAGAGGCGGGTGAGTGACTTCTTCACAACCACCAACCCTAGAGGGCACTACAGAGACGAAATGGGGAGTGATCCGTCAGCATCCGTCTGCGACTTATTGGTCTCATTTTTACTGGACAGAAATCTTCAAACCCATACTTGCAGAATTGACCATTCACAAAGCCCCACACTCCTTACTGTAGTTACTGTTGCTACATCTACTTCTCTCCTCCTTTACTTTTTAACTAAATTTTGGTGTGACCCAATAACAATATATTTAGATAATGATGTGCTTAAAAACTGTAAAAAGACCTGCCCCTTATTGGCTCCTTTTGGCAGCAGATGCCAAAGTGTTTGATCACTTGCAAGTTTCATAACTGTGTGTGTGATTGTCCAGGTGAACAAAACCCACATCGAGTTCCAAAACACTCTGACTGTGAGCTTGAGCAAAGAGCAAACCATCAGCCGGCGAGATCTAAAAGTCGTCTGGAAGTGCGTCTACCCACGACATTATGTCCGCAACACTCAAGTCAGTGTGGATATGCAGTGGTGAGACCGACATCTCCATCTTCGTCTGGCTTTTAAAAAGTTAATAAATGGACAGAACAGAAGCATCCAAACACGTCATTTCTTTTGTCTTAGGCTCTCCACCCACTCCCTGGTGGAGTTCAGCTCGTCGCTGCAGCTGGGGCTGACCATGAGCCTGTACACTGATGCGTCGTACACCCACAGCTACAGGGATGCCATCGCCCTGGATCTTGACGACACCCTGTTCTTCCAGGTTGCCCTGCAGACCAACAACTCTTTTGCCTCAGACGTTCTCCTGCAGGTGGAGTCATGCTGGGCCACTGAGAGCACCGACCCACAGGACACCGTCCAGGGTGTGCTTCTTCGGGATGGGTAGGAATTGATGTATCAGTTTTCAGTTCTTGATTGAGTTGCATGTCAGAATTAGTTTTATTGCTTTTGTTAAAGTGTACTTTTTCTAAGCTTTGCAGACTCTGTATAAGTTATAGCAAACCTTTGACTGAAGCCATCCTTCCACTACTTTTCGGTACCTTTTTACCTCCGTTTTGACTGACTGTTTAGTCATGTTTTGAATGCATCATAAAATTCTGAAGTTAACCACCATCTGTGGTTGCTGGACCCTTAGATACATGCCTCCAAAGCTTGTTTGTTTCAACCTGTTTCTTCTTAATCCAGCTCTGTGTTTGTACACTGTGTAACAGATTTTACCCACTTTAGTTGCCCAGGGTGATAACGATAATGAACGCTATCCTCTCTTGTCCCCAGCTGTCCCGTTGACAACACGTTGCACTGGCTGTCTGTTAACGGTCTGGCTCAGGAAAGCAGATTCTCCCTTCAGATGTTCAAGATGCCCAAAGGGTTGCCTCTCTATATTCACTGCCTGGCCAACATATGTGGGCCTGATGAAGACTGTACAAAGGTAAATTGAAGGGTTGTTTCAAGGTTGAGATTGGTGTATACCAGCTCCAGCCTGTTATGTTGCCCACAAGATTTCCAGATGTAAGGCCTGCTGTCTTGACACTGACCTTACTAACATTTTTTAAAGGTTCCGGATTATGAATAAGCTAATATGTGACTGACTCCACATGTGGAGTGATTTATGAATGCAGGTGTGTGGTGTATACTCACCTCTGGGCACTCGAGAGAAAGTAGATCCTAGATGAAACTTCTCAGGACAAGGTCTGTGGATTATCTCGAGTAACTGGGTCATGATTCCTTATATTAGTTACATTATGTTTGAGAGACATCTACAGCCAGTATCTACAAAACTCAACAACTCACAACAAAACTATCTAGATGGATAAACAGTACTACAGGCCAGAGGAAACTATGTATTTTTGATTTTAGGGTGAAATGTCCCTTTGTCCTGTCCCTGGTCTTTGATACATTATGTGTGAACACATTGTACTGTCAAGAAGTGAAACTTTTTAAACTATTTTACACAGGCAGCTGTTGGATAAACACTCCATCATACTTTATCAACATCATAAAAATCACCAGTTGAACCTAATTTCATAACAGAATTGCACTAGCCTGCAACGACCCAAGAGGTCTGTGAGCCGGACTGACAGAAGGGGGAAACGAGCAGCTGTTGTGTCTGCTGGACCTCTGGTGGTCAGCAAGAGGGTGAAGTCAGGAGTCCCACCATCTCACTGTGAGTTTATGTCAACAAAACCTATTCATAGTTATTTATAATAACTTAAAAATACCAGTGAAACTGCCCTGATGTCATTTTAATCCAAATCCAATATTGGTCAGGCTCTGTTTTGTACACTTCAGTGTGAGGAGTTTTTGTTCACTCTGGATACAGAGTTAATGAAATTACTTGTCCATCCCTTTGCAGGGGCAGAGCACATGACGATGATCTCCATTGTGGCTGGATCAATAGGCTTTCTGGGAGTAACTGTACTCTCAGTGAGCGCAACCAAAGCAATCATGACTTACTATGAACGCCTACGACTCCAATAAAGAGTTTCCAACACCATCTGTGAGTGTTTTCCTCATTATGGAGACAATTCACTCTAATGATACAGAACAGTATTTTAAGAAGAAGAACATCCTAATTCTTATGAAACTTAAGACATTTTAGACTATTTTTCATCTAAAATTACGTTCAAAGGGGCTTGCAGCAGTAGGACAACACATTAAATGGTGAAGTTGAAACTTAGGGATTGAAAAAGTTGAAGCAGTGGTGAGATGAGAATATTGAGTAAGTTCTTTTATATATTTTTTAATTTTATTTAAAACCCCTTTTCTACGTGTACTTTTTTGAGCTGCTGTAATGTGAATTTCTTTGGTGTGGGTTCAGTAAAGTTGATCTTATCTTAAACAGAATCAGAGTGCTGCTGTCGCCCATGTTGGCTCTACAACACAAAATGGAATGGGACCTTAATTAGTATCACTGGTAGCACCTGTGTTCACCCTACTTTGTCATTTCAATATGGCTACCATGAAAAATTGAAAAGTATATTGGTCTGTAAAATATTTATTACTCTCAAAAGGACCATTAATAAACAGTAGAGGGCAGCAATACGTCAATGTAGCGTATAGTCTGCCTCACTAACATGACGAAAGAACTCACACGAAGAAGAGTCTATGCGTCACTTCCGCTTCTGCTCAAGAATGGCGTCCTCCACGACGGGAGACGGCGTGAGTGACACACAAACAGGGAAAAAATCGAAAAAGACCAAAAACCAAGGTGAGTTATAGATGCTATATAGTTTAACTTTATTAAATGACACCCAGCGGCCTGTTGAAGTGTGAAGCACAGCGGTGTCCTGTCTGCTAATTTGCGTGTTTACATGTCGGCTGCAAGACACGCATGAACTAGCATCAAGCTAGCATGTGAGCTGTCGGCTGTTGTAAACATTTGTTGATTGTTTAAGTAAAAATGTCGGCTTTGTTTCGATTATAAACCAAGGAAAACAACAGGAAAATGGCGTTTAGTTTATGTTATTTTTGTGCCGTTTATTTTTTCTGTGATGTAAATGTTCCTAAAAGTGTGTACAGTTGTTGAATACCTTTAAAACAGAGCACGGACTGAGGTTAATCTGTGTTTTTTGATTGGTCTTTGAGAAAAAATGCGTCCCTTTGCTGTGTCCAGACGTTGGAAACACACAGCTTGGTGCATACTATCTAGTGCACACTTTTACAGCTGAGGGTACCATATTAATGTAGCATAGACTATGCTCGAGTGACTTTGCTGCTACTAAGCACATCACTGTGTCACTTTGCTTGCAGTAATTAGCTAGTAACGTTACAAGACAAGTTGTGGGCAGGGTTGTCATATTGGTTGGGTGTTCTCCAACCCAATAATTGCTTAAATTGATAAAAGTAAACCCCACATATTATCAATAATAAACAATACAAATAATTCATAAACAATAGCAATAGTATTGTGAGTCATTACAAATTTACAATATGACATAATTCACAAGTATGGAGTGTGGACTCTTCATCATACAGTGCAGCTGAACTTGTTTCCATGTCTTCCCTCTGTCTTTAAAATCAAGAAAAAACAAAGGGACTAAGTTCCAATAACAAAAATAATGTTTTATCTAACTGGACAAAGTGTAACAAGCCTTGACTGTATGCCAACTTAAACTTAAAATTTTGCATTTTGTGTCCAATATCTCTTGTATAGTCTCGGTTTTATTATATTCCTATTTTGTACTCATTTAATTACTTGTTCTCTCTAAGTTTCTCTATTTATCTTTACTTAATGTCATTGTGCTGCCGTAACACCTGCCTGATTCTCATATGTGTCATGCAGTGGATGAATCAGAACTCCTGACTGTCCCTGATGGATGGAAAGAGCCCACGTTCTCCAGAGATGATAATCCCAGAGGTCTGCTGGAGGAGAGCAGCTTCGCCACACTCTTCCCCAAATACAGAGAAGCCTACCTGAAGGAGTGCTGGCCGCTGGTGGAGAAAGCTTTAGGAGAGGCAGTAAGTTCACAAGTTGCTATTTTCAAATCACAGAAAGTGCAATATTTATTAAAGGCAAAATATGTGTTCAAAAAATTATTTAATTAATTAATGTCATGAGGCTTACAGATTCCAAATAAATCACACCATAGTCATTTTTAATGTGTTTTTCAGTCAAAATAAGAGTAATGATGTAAAAATGATCATTACCTCTACAATGGCAATCGTATCACAATTGTAATATCAGTCAAAATAATCGGAATTGGATATTTTTTCAAACTTGTTCAGCCCTACATGTGACCAAACAGAAGCAGACGATGTCACGTAAATGTGCAGATGCATACAGATCATTGAATTAGACCCCGTTAATTTGACCTTTTCTGTGTCTTTCACATTATCATTTTTTCAGTTTTTGAAAAAAATTGCAAGACATTTTATCGTAGTTAACAGTCAAACTAAAAGATATTAAATTTCTGATATTTTCTTTATCCTCTTCTTTCTCTTTATCATTAAGTGATAATAATAACAATAATGTGAGATGAAGGAACATATTCATGGGCCTCGACGTCTCATGAAGTATTTATATTGAAACTGTTAAAAGTGATGTATTTTTAAGTGTGTATTTGACCTAAAATCCTCAGCATGGACATGAGTTTAAACCTGGCCGGATTACTTCAATACCTAGAGGCCTGGTCAAGCTCCATTGCAGACCTGTCCTTTGGAGTTCAGTTTTTGATTAGACACCTGGTGGAGTTCCATTCTTGTGTAACATAGATTTTTGTTCTTTTGTCAGCACATCAAAGCCTCTCTCGACCTGATCGAGGGAAGCATCACAGTTTGCACCACTAAGAAAACGTTTGACCCGTACGCCATTGTGAGAGCCAGAGATCTCATCAAACTGCTGGCCAGGAGCGTCCCATTCGAACAGGTAATGATCTCCGTGCTTGCATACAGGACTCTGCTGTGTCCTGATGGTGGCTTCTGTTTTTAAAAACTCTAAATGTCTGATGACCACAGTAGCAACCACAATGCTGATTCTGTTCATAGTGGGGTCTTTTTTTCTCTCTCTCTCTCTCTCCCAGGCTGTGCGGATATTACAGGATGACATGGCGTGTGACATCATCAAAATCGGGACCCTGGTGAGGAACAGAGAGCGGTTTGTGAAGCGCAGACAGCGGCTGATTGGTCCCAAGGGCTCCACCCTAAAGGTAAGTCCCACAACAAAATCCAGCTTTCATCCAACACATCTCATACCTGCCAGCAGGCAGCAGTTACCTCAGAGATCCTGTCTTCTTTTTATTGTTGTTGATAAAACTTTTGACTGTTATGATTGTGACTTAGTTCCATCACAATGATGAAAAGGCTCCCAAATGAACAGTGAAAACACAGTTTAATGTCGATCACACACATTTGGGATGTAGCTTTATAGCAAGCATCTATGGAGGCTATAACAGATGAGAAGTACGTGAAACTCAGTGGGGCTTTTAACTGTAAACTCTTGTTCACTTGGAGGTGTGAAAATTGTGTTCTCAGCAAAAACAGAGTTTTTGAGTTTGAGAATAAAGTAAAAATACATTGAGAATTTTGTTTATTTTTCTTTCAACACTTAACTTAAAACTCTTATACTGGGATGGTCAAACTGCGTGCTGCAGGCTAACTGCGTTCTGCTGCTTGTTTTTAAATGGTCTGCAATGAATTTTAAGAAATAAAGTGGAATATGGCTTGAGTGTATTTTGAATAAATTACACTGTATGTACATTGCACATCCCAGTTTAAACACTGGTGCTGTCATCTTGATCTACTACCAGCAAGTCCTGTCATTGCACTTTGTTTGACCACTAAATGGACTCGCTGTCATTTTGAACACCTTATTGACCTGCAGTGATTGATTACTAGTTGATGAAGACATTTACCTCAGCTGAAAAAACATAATGGAACCAAAAAATGTAAGATAGCAAGCAAGTGCTAAAAAATTTAGACAGTATTGACAATTCCTGCTAAAACTGAACTTATCTGTAGAAACTACACATTTACTGTTGTTTGGCCAGTGACTCCATGTAATTTTATTTATATATGGCCCACAATCAAAAACACTGTTAATTGTAAACCTGTTTAGTATGAGGAAGGAAATATCTTAATTGAGTTAAACTGTGAACAAAGCATCAGAGTGTAATTATTGAATATGGTCCCTGGACTTGGTGTGTCTCTGTGGTTGCCATGGTGCATTTTCACATAAATGTCACTAGGTGGCAGCATTACCTCTAATGAGCCATAGTGTCTGAGCGTATGTATCATTGGAACAGTATAGCAACACTGTTAACAGATCATTTCATTTTGAGTCATGAGTTAATAGTTTACTTTGCCTTCCTGTCCCTTTCCTCCAGGCATTGGAGTTGCTGACCAACTGCTACGTGATGGTGCAGGGCAACACGGTCTCGGCCCTGGGGCCCCACAATGGCCTGAAGGAGGTGAGAACTTCACAGAGCTGCTGTCCGTTCATCGGAGGCCTCATCTACTTTTGATTAATTTTAAATCTTTTTTTAAAAGTAATTTTAATAATATTGTTTTCTTTAATGATTGAAAGTCTGAATACTCAAATCTGAATAAAATTACACACAAAAACTGAGGATGTAGAAACAAAATATCGCGTTTTCATGTCGTTCTCTGTTGTTCAGGTCCGCAAAGTGGTGATGGACACCATGAAGAACATTCATCCAATCTACAACATCAAGGTAGGTTCAAACTGCTGAGGTCTCGGCTCCAAAGCCAATAATTCTGGATAAACTGAACTGTTCAGACAGACTGCATTCATGCCCAGTGAAGATGTTTTCCATCCTTGTTCTTGATCTCCTGACTGAAATCAAAACCCTCTGGGTTTGAACGCCAAGGCTGGCTCAACCTGGAGCTGAGGGCATGAAAGGGTCCCGCTCTGTTACCTGCTTGTGCTAGTCACATGCTTTATTTTTAATATTTTGCTCACCTTCAGTGGATGATTTTACAAGCTTGAAGCTTAAACACTTCTGGCCTCCATCTAAGCACCTCATGTGTGCAGACCCATCTTCTTCTCTGTACTGGTGAAGTTGTCTTCAATCATATTATCCATGAGTGGTTGACAGCACTGACTAGCGGGGATTTATTTTATTGAAGTTTTCTCAAGAAGTATACAACAAAACAAAACCTACTGTTACAGGACTGCTGCAATGAAGGAAAAAGTAAAGAAAAGTAGAAAAGAAAAAAAAGAGGCACAGCACTTATTACTTAGGGCTGTCGCTGACTAAGAACTTCTTCAGTCAAATCAAATTTGGCTGTACAATGCCAATATTTGACGATTCATTATTTTGCCACACTAGATTCATATATGAGCCTACATGACAATGTTTTGCCAGAAAGGCTCACATTTTAATGCATTTCTTTGTCATCTGTGATGGGAAAACATCCGATTTTCACACAGTCAAAAAAAGGTGCTGTGATCAGTATTTGGACTCAAAATGTTTTTATAAATTTACCACTGAGACACATCTTACTAATGTGTTGCCACATTTAACTTGAGCCTTGAAACAACTTTTGCCCTGTTGGTTGTCTGTGATCAAGAAAATAGTTCCAAATTTGACCTGGAACTAGTTTTGTCAGACCGATCAGGTAACAATTAAAATTCTTACTATAAATCAGTGTGATTCAGTATCGACTGGTGGTGATAAAACTACACTTTAGTTCAGACAGTATATGACAGTACAATATCACCAAGTATCACATTTTTATCGCTTTTACTCCACCCACCCCCACCACCCCATTGCATATTCTCTGACGGCTGAAACTATCAGACACTGATGATCAAACGGGAGCTGTCCAAAGACCCCGAACTGCGGATGCAGAGCTGGGAACGCTTCCTGCCTAAGTTCCGCCACAAGAACCTGGCCAAGCGCAAGGAGCCCAAGAAGAAGAGTGTGAAGAAGGAGTACACACCGTTCCCTCCAACACAGCCAGAGAGCAAGGTCAGAAAAAAACATTTACTTTAACATTCATATCTGAACAAATGCCTTTATTTTGTCTTTGGAGAACAATGTAACAGTAGCATACCTGCTTCAAGAGCTGAAGATAAGATGTAAACATGTCACATTGTCCTGTATTCTAGACGATTAGGCTAAACAAACAACAAAAAACAGAGTTGAATGTCTTACTAATTTTTGGACCTTGTCATTGGTATTAATTTGCATATAGACTATTTATTTTCACATTGATTTTTAACTCTGTGGATCATCTTTGTAGGTTGACAAGGAGCTGGCCTCAGGAGAATTCTTCCTGCGTGAAAGTGTTAAAAAGAGGAAGAAGTTGGAGGAGATCAAGGTGAGCACTGAGCGGATTCATCTTCTGCTGAGCTGCAGTAACTGCTCACACGAGTGATCTTACAGTAATGACGATTCTCTTGTTTCTAAAGGACAAACAAACCACATCCCAAAAACCCAGCCACCAGATTACACAAACCTCAATAACACAAACATTATACACTGCACTGGCATTTTATTTTTTATGTTCAGCAGCATTTAAGTTAATCAATTTCATAAAGTGTTCTAAAGTAAGAGAAGAAAAGAGACTTGAGGTACTTTTATGTTACAAGAGACTTTAATTCAAGCTTTTGTACTTGATATATTAGCCTGTGCTAATTTGTCTGTTGACAGCAAGCATCTCAGATGCTTTTTTTTTTTAACTTAAGTGTTTCAGAGTGTAATAAATGCTTAGGTGGAAAAAAATAAGAATCGTGATCACGATTCTTGGAGAGAAAAATTGTGATTCACATTTTAGCAAGAACTGTGCAGCCCCAGTTTACGCTACTCTGTGAGCAAACTATTGCATCTATATAAAACATAGACAGTCCTCCTGTTACACATACATGTACACATGAACTGGAGAAATGAGAAACTGCAACTGTGATGGAACAAAGATGAAACATTGAAACGGTTTGAAATTGATCCCATTGTTTAAAATAAATCGAAATATTACCTTTCATAAATTAAATATGAAGATTGCAAAAAATGACAAAAGCCGTTCTTACAATAAATAAAATTGATGCGTTCTGGAGTATACACACAAAAAACATGAATTAGGATAAAAGAAGACAAACTTAGATATGCCGTTTCAAAAATGAAACCTTCAAATTGTGTTTATTTTTATGGATTTTATCTATTTGTCATAAACGTGTTTCATTTTAATTGTAAAGCTGCTTTGGGGTGGAGGTGCAGTGGAGCCACAGGGAACACACCTGAATTTGAATTTTTGAACATTTATCCGTAAACACAACTTGCATTGAATGCATTTAGTTTGCTCTCATTCCAAACAAATTACATTATGTGAGTTCCAAATTATGTAGGCTACCCGAGTTATCTGGTGTGTCTCCATCACTGACCCCCTCTGGAGGGATTCCCCTGCCAGTTTTAACAGGGGTGAGCTCCGGTGTCAGCTCAAACGCTGCCAGCAACATGCTTTGTGACAGCCATTTTTTTGTTGGACCACTTCTTTTTTATTTCTGCGCCAGTCTGATCTTGTGATACAGCAGCACAGCGTCTGCCTCATGCTGCCACTCTAATACCTTTTTGGCATCCTAACCTCTTTTTTGTCTTGTCTCAACTTCCTCAACAAAAACTTTGAAATCACACTACGTGAAATTTCTTTTCAGCCTTTCTTATGATTGTCTTCAGTAGGAATGAATATTAATTAGGGCCGATTCATTGGCTATTTACATGCAGCTATGGTGGTTACATGATGTTCACAAAGTGTGCCACATTTTGAGTTGATTGTGATTGATAAAAAAAAACCCAAAAACAACAGCAGCGGATGTGCGTGTGGACTGACAAAAATATTAAGATTTTTGTCAAAAATATTAAGATTTTTGTGCGTGAGCAACCTTTTGAGGTGAATCTTACACACAGTTTTATAAATGAGGCCCCTGATGTCTCCTTAGTTACAGTTTGATTGCATGACCTAATAGTCTTAACTTGTTTACTTTGTTAAACCTGCTGAGTCACTGTAAACTAGTGCAGAAACTCACCCTTGCGGGAATAGGAACCATCTTCTGTGAACCATCAATTGTGTGACTGTTGTTCCTCTTTCTCAGGTGAAACAAGCAGAAGCACTGACCAAGAAGCAGCAAGAGCGGAACAAAGCTTTCATTCCTCCGAAAGAGAAGCCGTTAATGAAGAAAGCCACTAAAGGTAGAAATAAAGGAACAGAGAGTCACTTGAGAGCAAAGCAAGTACGTGTGAAACTGTGCACTGTCAACAGTACAGCTAACCTTCATCCCATCCTTGTTTGTGTCCCAGCTCCTACAGAAGGCAAGCTGGACATCGAGGCCATTAAGGACAAAGTGAAGAAAGCCAAAACCAAGAAACTGGGGGCTCCACCAGTGAACCCAGCCCCTCCCACCAGCAGCACCACAGACAAAAAGAAAAAGGACAAAACAAAAAACAAAGGCTAACTGCACACTTTGACCACCGCTGTTCTAATGTGTACCTTGTGACATGGTAATTGTTTAGCAGTCCTGCTGGACAGAAAAAGGACTCTGGAAGATGTGACGTCAGACGCACAGTGTATGTGCAGTCAGATCAGAATGACTTCCATCACAGACTGACGTGGACCTTTTTACTGAGCTACTTTTATGTTGTGTATACTCATCTTCTATCTGGACTTAGTCAAAGGGGATGAACAGACCACAAATGAGTGATGTCTTACACTTTCCTCTTGTCTGCCTCATTGTGTTGTAACTATTGTCCACCTTTTGTACGGTCAGTATTTATACGTATTAAAGTATATTTTCCTTTAAAGCAATACTCCACTCTGTGAGATTAAGCCGCTCAGTATGTACTCACCACTATGCCGATGTGATGATAGGTGCAGATATTCAGTTCACCAAACAATCCTGGAGTTTTAGGAGAAACAGGGTAGCAGCCTCATCCAGTTCAATGGCAGTGAACGGTGACCACGGATAAAACGTTAAAAATAGCACACAAAACAAACACAAAATGTCTCCATCCTGCTTGTGTGGTG
>JAJHUR010119519.1:0-27793 GCA_027495735.1 Lutjanus campechanus
AGCTGTAACCTCTTGTCCATGAGTAGATGCACGCTTCCCTCTGCGTGGTTATATGGATGGTAGCTGTAGTTCTCTGCTCACAACAAGATCTGTAGATTATCTTGAGTAACCGGTCATGATTTCTTGAAATAGAAACTGATTTTAAATTTTTCAAATGTATTTTTTGGTGCTTTGAGCACCTCAAGCAGAGGAGGAGAAGATGTTTTTACCTTTCTTCTGGTCGGCTTCAGCAAGATCTGATCTGTGTTTGACATGATGGACAATGGTTCAACCAATAATCTGCCAAGTGTTTTTTTTCCTTGAAAGTGCCTGTCCTTTTCCAAACAATTTCTAAGGATGATTCTGTGTGTAACAAACCATCTGGCGTGTCAGGTTAGAGTGCCTTTTAGTTCCATAATATTCAAGAGAAGGCAGACATCTCTATGGCTGAGATCCTCAAAACTCTGCAACTCACACCAAAACAATCTAGATGGATAAATAACACTATGGGCCACAGGAAAAATATATATTTTGGACTTGGGGGTGAACTGTCCCTTTAAACTACCAGACATGTGTGGGATGTCCTCTTACCAGCGATGGTAGAAAGGTTTGGGGGGTGATGCATGTTGATGCTCTTGGCATGGCTCACGTCCAGTAAGGTGGAGTTTTTAATGTGAAGATGGAGACCCAGCAGCTCCTCCTCAACGGGGAAAGTCAACGGTTCCACTGTGAAAAGAAGAAATTAAAAAACTAGAAAAGAATAACCTCATATTCTGGTTATGGATATAGAAATAAAAATGCACAAACACACACCATAGTTGTCTTTTCTGAAGATCTCTGGGGAGGAAAGACTGCTGGAAGCTGCAGAGGAGGAACAATCTTCCTCCTCCTCCTCCTCCTCCTCCTCCTCCTCCTCATCATCATCATCAGAGCTGAAAATTGTGTCGGACTCCATACTAGAAGATGTGAGTCTTTCTGGAGACACTGACAAGTTTTGCTCTTCTTCTTTAAAGCCTTTAAAAATATCTGCATTGGAAGTCGTCTGAACGGTTGGTTGACCTGCTGGTGACACTCGGTTGCCAGACTTTTTATTAGCTGCTGTGGCAGGTGAGACAGCTTTGCCTCTGGAGTTATCAGTAAACGCAGGGCGGCTCGAGTGTAATGCAGATTTGCTGCAGGCAGGCTTAATGCAAGTCTGTAAAGGACAAGCATGGACAAGGAGGACAGACATTATCATAGAGGGAAAGTGGTTTACGTATGTCAATATTATTATTATCATGAAGAGAAGAGATGCCACAATTTGTTATCCATACATATAAAACATCTGTTTACTAATCAGAATACACACCACCACTGAGTTGCTTGGTTTGACAGTGTAGACTTTAGAATCCTCCAGCTCGGGCTCCTCTGGAAGTGCTTCAAAAGGCTTGTTGGACAGAAGTCTCCTGCACTCTAAAAAGTTTTGAAGAAGAAATGTAAAGCAAGTTGCAGCTAATCAAATTACCTGAATTAAACAGGACATTGATACATTAATACAGTGATACTCAACTTACCAGTGTGCCAGCTGACTTCTGACCATTTTCTACTTAACAGTGAAAATAAATTGATTCACACTTTTTTCACACGAAGGAAGAACAGATATGTCAGTTTTGTCTGATGGGACAAATGAGGTTGTTAGTGAG
This sequence comes from Lutjanus campechanus, assembly GCA_027495735.1. Classification (NCBI taxonomy): domain Eukaryota; kingdom Metazoa; phylum Chordata; class Actinopteri; order Lutjaniformes; family Lutjanidae; genus Lutjanus; species Lutjanus campechanus. Next base: position 1,662 of record JAJHUR010119519.1, read on the forward strand.
ACAGAAGGCTGATCTTTGTGTGATGTGCACAGTGCAATAGGACCAGAAATGTGTATTTCATCTTTAAACATGCTATTCCAGCTGTTTAATGTCAAATGTTACCAAAACCTGTACAACTAAAATGCAGTTGCATTTCCTAAAAGCAGTAAAATTCCTGTTTTTTGGTCATATAGACCAAGGGTCAATTCTTGTACCAAGTTAATTTCTGGGCTATTTAGGGATTATTTTCAGCATTGATTAATCTGATGATTATTTGCTTGATTAACTGATTAGTTTTTTGGCCCCTAAGATGTAAGAAAATTGTGAAAAATGTTGACCACTGTTTGCTGAAGCCCAAAAGTTTTCAGTTTCCTGTCAAAGAGGAGTAAAGAAACAAGAAAAACATCTGAGAAGCTGAAGCTTTTATTTAAAAAACGACTCCAAATGATTAATCAGTTATCAAAATAGTTGGCAATCACTTTAATAGTCGATTATTAATCAATTAATCATTGCAGCTCAAGTTAATTTAATTCACAAGTTAAGTTGACAAGTCAGTTAGTTTGAAAATAAAGAATTTTAGTTATGGGCCTTTTAACGTTTATTCATTTTTATCTGATACTGTGTATAACATTATTAGAGCTGCAAAATATAGTTTAAAAAACACACTGCATTAATTTGAACAGATATTGTATTTACGATATGATTCACTTTGAGTGGGAAAGATAATTTCTGCATAATAATTTTCATTTGTTGTGCACTGTACCAAAGAATTGTGTTTTCTTACATCTGGAGAACAAGATTTTCTTGGCCAGGGCATCTCTGCAGCACTACACAACTTCATTATACAGCTGTTTTGTCACACATTGTCTTTGTCAAACAACAGCAGCTTCTACTATATTTATATTGCACTTGGCCATATTTCGATTTCAATAATATTTCGATTAACTGGGGAGTCTAGTAATAAGTTAACTTATGTTTGTTTATTAACTGGTCCCTGGCCTACTGTCATTTTACAAAGAAGCCTTGAAGCAGAGCACGTTGAGTATCCCTGCATTAATACTTTGATCCTAAAGAAATTACAACATTAAAGCAGATTTAATATAAACAGATTTCAAGATGTTAAAAACTACAGACACAAATGCACGCTAACAAAGTGAAGCTTATCAGTTATTTTACAGTTTGATAACTATATTTCACTTTCGATGTGTGCTAAAGCTGGTGTGTGTGTGTGTGTGTGTGTGTGTATTTCTTACTGTCTCGTCTGCTCAGTGCTGTCTTCAAAGGTGTGTCTCGTTTGTTTGGTAATCCACTGCCACGACTGAGTTTGACTCGACACTTGAATCGACTCATTTTCCAATTAAACTGACGTGTGTGTGATATGGGTAATATTATCGTAAAAACAACAAAAACAAAAAGTGTGTGATATTATCGTAAAAACTAAGAACGTAACGGTTAAAAATCAGACCACCGATTCTAAAAACACTGAAACTTGTCCTCTTCGTTCTCAGTACGGCGCCTAGCAACCGAGCACACCTGCAGAGCCAATCAACCAATCAGCTGCTGATGACAAACGAGCGGTTATTGACCGTTATTGACCCGTAATTTTAAAATTCTACAGCGGAGGACTTTCAAAATAAAACGTCAGTATCACGTTTGGTGCTGGTGGAGTTTGACAGATGTCATGAGTGTATAACTTACACCAGTGGGTCTGTGACACTAAATTATCTGTCACGTTTTGATCACATGTTTTGTACAATGTTACTTTTCTATTATATTTAATATAAAAAAATTTAATATGTGCAATAATACTTAGCCTACCTATAAGGCAGGTTTTAGATTTCACTTATATTTGTTGCTCTATTATTGTTGTTATTGTTATGTTACTATAATTTTGGAGAAAACTGACACAATTTTCTTGTTATCTTAAAATATCTTTTTATTTTATTTTATTTTATTTTTTTTACACAAACTATTTTCTTTCCACATTTTATAGGCCTGTCATACTCAAGTCCCAGGTTATGCCTACTACTGCTCTTTTCATGTTTTCAGTCGACCTATTTTATATTATCTTTATTTATTTATTTATTTATTTTTATTGTATGTTATTTAAAATAATCCGGATTTCTCTTCAAGTGGAACTATGTACGGTATTATGTGTTGACATGGTACAAATATTTTGGTACCTGTCTAATATATTTCTAATACTTTTACTTTGTGTTGTTCTGTCACATAATTTAGTAGAAGTGTAAAAAAAAAAACAGAGCTACATCAAATGATGTCAAAGGACATTCATGAGGGGGTCCATAGTATATTTTCTGTCTTGTAAGGGGTCCTTGGCTGAGAAAAAAAATTGAGAACCTCTGACACTGTATATGAAGAGTTCTCACTCCCAACTAGTGGTCATGATGTGTAATTACAACATTTAAAGTTTATCAATTTTAAAAGTTACGTGTAAATCAAAATTTGGGCAATTATTACAACTGACAAGATTAATATCAAAACTTTAAATGATTGTATTCATAACAAGATCTATTAGCTTTCTTACTCTCTGGCGGAGAGTAAATTCATTAATAGTTAAATCAATTAAATCATTTTTAAATTCATATTTTGAGTCAAATTATTGATTTTGTATAAGTAATCATCTTTCAGGGTGTTTCAAGTCATTTTTCAAGGAAGATTTGTTTTTTTTACTTTTGATGTTTTCAGTACATTTAGCTGATATTAATTATGTACTTTTACTTACTAATCATTACTTGTAATGGAGTTTTTCATATCAGCGTCAAAGGAAGACGCTAGTACTTCCAGAGACAACTTTCAAAATAAAACATTTAGACAAATAGCATTTAATACACCATGAAAAAAAGAAACAAGACCCTCGTTTAAAATCATTCCAGAATATCTTTTATTTCATTGCCCGTGTCCTATTCCCAGCCCTCCCTCATCCCTATTGCTGCACTCAATCATTACAAGGATATGGTGCTGATTCCAGTTTACAGCAGAATAGATAAATAAATAAGTACAATTCATCTCACTACACGCAAAAAGAGAGAAAAAAAAATCCATTCAAACCATTGATTCAATAAATATGCTTACATCTAGCTGTCCTCGTTTATGTACATCCACATTGTTTATGCTTTGGGACGGTAATCAACTTAAAAAGCCTATACATTACTTCTATGTGTAACCCTCCAAGAAAAAAAAAAAACGTGTTTCTTTTGTTTAAAAGTTGACGGCTGTTCTACTTTCCTTCACTGTGAGTTGAATTCATCAGCTTTGCCTACGTTACAAAGCCTTGCACTAGCAGCAGTGGCTGCAGGCAGCTGCATACAACCTGCTATTAATGGCCACAAAGAAATACTCGTCTTTTTCAAGTCAAATGCTAATGGTCCCAGCATTGCAGGGCAAACTGCATGCATTGCCCTGAGCCCTGGTTTTGCATTATCTCTTTTTTTTTTGTTTGTTTGTTTGTTTTTTGTTCTCTTTTACCTGACATACTCTTTGTGCAAAGATGGATGTAAAGGAAGTTGTGATTGAACCTTGAGGATTGTTTCAGTGGGCCAGTCCTTCATATAAACAAGGAGCATGCATGCTTCAACGCTGATCACAGCCGTGTAGAGATGACGTACAGATTGAGTGAATACATGACAGGAACTGTGATTTGGGTGCGGCTCAAACATTCAGATGCTCCACATAAAAACAGTGTGGACAGCAATGATTTGTAAGGCAGGAGCTGCTACTCTCCCGACCTTACCGTCTCAATTCAGACCTCAAACAGAAGGACGTGTTTTTGGCCTAATTCACCATATTGACACGGCAGCTATTTTCCTGTGACATAATGCTCATGGTGGGAAGCTCAAATGTCATATAAACGCTGAAAATTTGATAAATCATATAATTTTACCACTTACTGACTGATCAGGAACTGAAAAGATAGTGAAAATCTGGAGGACACTGGGCCACATTTCAAGATAAAACAACATATCTAGCTGCCATGAGACAATAGCTAACATTAGCATTCAACCATGTCCTAGCTAACATTATCATTTGAAAGTGTTGCAGATATCAGGGCACATCTGGGACACCTTTCTGAAACGCTAAACCTGGATATAAAACACACTGCATGTATCAAGCTTGCAATGTTAGCCTCAGAAATGTTGAGTCAGTAACTTGACATTTTGCTAATGGGAACATACATTTCTGTATAGTGTTCATACAGATGACAACAAACACAAAAATGTAACAGAAAAACGTCAGATTAGACTGTTATGTTGTTCTAAGCTAACATACCGGTAGGCTAACCCTGTTTTAGCCGCTTAGCTTACATGTTTGGACAAGAGGCAGCAATACAGTCAAAATGACAAATTTGATTACATTCAGTGTGTTTAACTTCTAGGTTATAAATATATATAATAATTTTGTAACTAACCAACAGTAACATTAGCTAGGAAGTGGTTGAATGCTAACGTTAGCTGTTGTCTCGTGGGTTATATTCATCTTGCAGTATGGCTCGAGTTCCCTCCAGATTTTAACTTTACATTGTTTTGTTTTTTTTAGTTTTTCAGCTTGATTACATCTAGCGTGTTTAAATTCCAGGCTCTGACAAATTTGTCCAAAATGTGTGTTAATATTTCAGAATTAATTTGTTAAGTTATTTATTAATTAATTTGTATTGTGTAACACTATCAAACAGTAATGTCAGCCAGGATGTGGTTGAACGCTAACATTGGCTGTTGTCTGAACATAGCTAACGGGGAATCAAATATGTTATTTCGTTTGAAATATGGTGCAAGATTTTAACTTTCCATCACCTTTTCAGCTGCTGATCAATCAGAAAGCAGTGAATTGATAACAATTTGACACATTCTCTATTTTTATACGACTTGAAGCTTGAACTGCAGCAGCCTGATATTTGAGCTTAACACCTTGAGTGTGACATTAGAGGAAAATAGCCATCGCGTGAATATGGCGAATTGCACAATGTCCGGGTTGAACATTAAGTCCTTGTCCTTGTGTGAGATCAGGGGAGGCTCATCAGGCCCTGCATAATGGCAGTGCTGTCAGCAACTTGTTCAATCAAATGAAAATCTATGTGTTTCCACTGAGGATAAAGTTCATTTCTGTCCCACATGGTGTGAGCATTATCACAGATTATCTAGACATCTCCTTGAGCTACACTATACACAAAGACATCACACTTGCTGTCGTACAACTGTGGATTTTAGGTCATGTTCGGCTGGTAGGTTTAAAACTGATGGAGGAGAGACTAGAGCCGACTGACTGGAAACAGGAATGGATTACTCAACGTAAAAGTGACAATGAGTTTCTGGTGCTGGGGACAGAGCATTTAAATGGTTTGGTTGGGGGGGATAGCAGGTATCAGTGTATGAGAGATTTAAAATGTCTAAATTAAAACAAATCAAACATAGAAATAGCATAACACACAATACACATTGTTACACCTATTTTCCTTTTCTGTATGCATTTAGTGTGTCCTAATCAAATGAAAAATGCGTTAAAATAACTATTGACCTTTCCTAAACCCCTTATTGTTATTTGCTCCAGTAACAGTTGAGCTAGCTTGGTAGCGCAGTCGACGTACTAAAAAAATAAACCAAATGTTGAAGTTGTTTAAAAGATGTTGCTGAAAGACTTAGTAAAAGCAATATATAGTCACGTCTTAAGTTAACTAATATTAGCAAAATGCTAGCTAACTAGATAGTTAAAGATTGATGTGGATAAGCTAGCTAGTGTGCTAGCAATTAGCTATCAGATGTGCCTAGCTAGCTAACAATTAATTTTGTGCATACAGTTCAAAGTTACAGGGACAGTGAACATTAATAAACATTTCTGTAGATGTGCCAGTGTAGCCATTTTGGCTAATTTTCAACTGTAGTCCCTGGGCAGGTGTAATGACAACTAGCCGGTTAGCTAGCATTTTGCTGACATTGGCTTTAGATGAGGCTATATATATATATGAGGCTTTTACAGGTCCTCCAGCAACATCTTTTAACCATCTTCAAAATTAGTTTTCTTTTCAACATAGACACACCTAGCATAGCTAAGCACAGGAAACAGGAAAGGAGGAAGTTGGCCAAGGTATGGGTCAATTATTTAGCCTTTTGTCTTTAATAACAGAATCGTTTTTCATTGCTACATGAGTTTTCTAATGCCACATTAAAATCGAAACACATCACAGAAAACAAAGTGGGCTATTGCATTTGTGTGTTGTCCAGCCGAGAGCAGCTTGTGCACATTAGGTCACACTGTACAGTAATTTTCTTAAATTTGTGTTGTGACAGTGAGAATTGACCATCAGAGGATGTAATGTGCATTAGCTAAACTGTACAAGATGAGTTTGTCACTCTACCTAACTTTGTTGTGAATAAAGTTGTTGTTACTATTAGCTTTAGCTTATTCTCTGCCATTAAACCACTCACTTAGTGTTTACTGTAAGCTAAGGCAGGCTTACTGTCAACACTTAACAAGGAACTGGCCCAAGAAGGTCAAGAATTCATTTAATAATTTCACAACACAAGGTTGTATCACAAAATTTACGTATGTAGTCCATTTATGCTACAAACACATAAACAACACAGAGAAAACAACAACAAAAAAAAACTGTTGATTTTGATGGGCTGAGTGGGATGAATTTTAAAGTCTGGAGAAAGAAACTGTTCTGTAGTCTGACAATACGACAGGAAATACTTCTGTATCTCTTGGCAGACAGCAGCAGGATGAGCAGGTAATGTCTGTTTGTACATACCACCATACTGCAATTAGTATTGACATACAGTCAATAGTGTCCCCTTGGCGGGGTAGCTGACAGCAAATGCTAAGCTCCACCCACGGCCCCGCCCCTAACATTATGACTGGACAGTTGACTGTTTTCATTTTTGTGTTTCCGTTTCAAAAAAGGAAAAGCTCCACTGCATAGCCTCATCAAAACTAAAAACAGTGCCTTGTATTAATTATTGGCAGCTCTATGTTGCCCTCTGCTGGACAAAACTGAAATGCAACATTTGTTTTTAAGTTTGATTTGTTTAAATTCATGCAAAACACTAAATCATTGCCCTTTTAACATATGCTTCCATGTAATTATGACACAATAAATGCATACATGCAGTAAAAAGGAAATACACATAACGATGTGTATGTATTTCACTTTATTTCTTTGCTTTGTTTTTATTTGGGCATTTTACATCTTCCATCCATAGATGGGCCAGATTTGGCTTTTTTTCCCCCCCAAAGCACGTTAAGCCTAAGGTGTCACATCTTTGTCCCACTGCAGGTCAATGGTCAAAGCAGATCTTAGTGTTAAAATGCTTGAAGGGAAATTAGGTCGACTGCCAGCCTTCACATGGAGATACTGCTGTAGAGCTGGTCGATCTTCCCCTTGAAGAACTCCTTCAGCTCCGGCCTCTTGGCCTTCAGCGTCGGCGTCAGGAGGCCATTTTCAATGGAGAACATCTCGTTGTGGATGTAGATGTTCTTCACCTTGAGAAGGGAACAAAGGAACAGAAAAGAAGATATGTTGAATGAGAACGAGATTCTTTAGAGTGTCCCCCAAACTTATCGCAAGCTTCCCTGTTATATGACTTTAAAAACAGTGAAATTTTACCCAATTATTATTATAGATAACACAAGTTAGAGCGTAATACCTGTAATATACAGTATTTTTCTACTGAAGCTTTGCTTATATAAGGGAACAAGCACTTATGTCAATACCTCTGTAATTTGGCTGATTTTAACTTCATTTGTTTTTAATATCATGGGAAAAGATTTGCCAAACATCGTCTTTCACATTTATGATGATGAGGATAATGATGTTTACAATTAAAAAAATAAACACAGTAAACTCAAGCAGTATAAATATGTTACTGAGTAGTTCTACTGGAGCAATTTGTGGATAATTGCATTCCTCAAAGACCCTATAAAGACATTACAACTTAATAAAACAGATCATAGTCTTATTCATAGTCAGCGTATTACCTACAGTAGATTGACGGTCAGCACACCCTCAGTTTGAAGAAGCAGCGGGAGTTCCAGCGTCGGAAGCTAAGCAATTAACTGCAGTGGACAGGGTCACTTTAAGTGTATGATATATTTAGAATATTTTCACAGTTTTACCTTGCCATCAGACAGCCTTTTCTGATGGGAAACCGCAGTTACGTAAGCCAAATATCGCTCTGTCCAAACCAACCAAACACTGTTGACAAAAACAGCAGTTTTTAAGTGATTTAACAAGCTATATCATTTCATTTTCCCATCAGAAAAGTCTGTATAAATTACACTTAATCTGTTTTTTTTAAATTTTAAAATACTTTTTGCTGCTGACCCTGTCCACAGCAGTACTCCTGCTGCTGCTTCTCCAAGCTGAAGGTAAAACGCCGACTATTGATTAAGTATCTCAGATAACACTGTTCCCACAAAAGTCAGACACAATATTAGCCACAATAATAACTGTCACCTACCTGTTCAAAAGAGTGGAGGCCACTGGCCTTGCCCAGACGCACCAAATCTTCAAGGATCGCCTTCTTTAATTCCTGTTGACAAAAGAAGAAAGTTACTTCAGTGTTCTCAGCATGTATTGTCAGTATTTTGAAGCGTTTTAGCCACGTGTCACCTACCGTGTTTTTACAGAGGTCTTTGTAGGTGCCTATCATCCCTTTCTTCTTGGCCCATTCAGGCATGACTTCAGGGTCGGGAACCACAATTCCCACCAAACAGGACTGAAAAGTGCAAACATAAGAGGGAAGAGTTAAAAAAGATGTATTGATTACGCTTAAAAATGAGCACCAAAATAGGTGATCATGTATTTTATTTTGTCCTGACTTGAAACGGAGCACAAGAGCCACAGACACACACTCAGGCTAATTCCAGTCATACCTGACACTAACAAAGGCAGCTAACAATTACATCAATTGTCGCACATTAAGATGCTGGGTGTGTGTTAGTATTCGTACCTGCAGGCTATCTCCATGAACGTACAGCTGTGCCACAGGTTCGCTCCTGATGTAGATGTTCTCGATCTTCTCGGGGGAGATGTACTCGCCCTGCGCCAGCTTGAAGATGTGCTTCTTCCTGTCGATGATCTTCAGTGTGCCATTCTACAGGAGGGGAGAGGTTCAGTGAGTCACGAGAAGAAGAAACAATGCATCGTTTAATGTAAATGCCTTAAGTGATGGAGTCTGATGTGATGTGTGTGTGTACATACAGGTAACCATTTGCCGATGTCTCCGGTGTGAAGCCAGCCGTCTGCGTCCAGCGTCTCGGCCGTCCTCTCCGGGTCTTTGAGGTAGCCCTTAAACACGTTCGGTCCTTTCACGCAAACCTGGTTTGGAGATGAGAAAAGCGGAGCCGAATTTTTGAGTAAATCAGAAGGAGATAATGCGAATGAATGCTTGCTTCCTCCGCTGCTGTTTTGCATTTATTAACCATTAATTAAACAGTAGGTGGTGCCTGGAAGGGGGCGCAACAAGATAAAGTAATTAAAAGAGCGCCAGTGACGGTGAAAAACAATGTAGAAAACACAATGAACATGTGACATTTCTGTTTGTTTCACGTATTAATGTGAGGGAGGTCACAACAGATCTGTGTGGAGCCATCATGGATTCTATTATAGAGCGACGGGAGCAATGAGGCGACATGTGAGTCAAATACTTGCTAAGTCATCACTTTTTGTAAGAAATTTTTCCTCTAAATCTCCCATTTAGGACATGACGCAACTTTTTTTTATCAAAAAGGCAAAAACCACCTCAAGTGAAAACTTTTTTTGTGAAATTGTGGAAGTTTTTTTTTCCAATTTTACAGTTTCCATCAACTAATTCAAAACGTCCATGAATATACATTGACAGAAACACAGCTACTGTATCTCCTGTACAAACATGAACACAGTCTAAAAAGGTAACACATTTGTATTCTGCTGCATTAAATGCATAAATATATATATATTTTGCATGTCAACTCCTACTGTGGATAAAAACTTTTCTTAATAGTAATAATTTTCAAATGTTGTGGATGTTTTATACATCTCATATCTGGACCTTGTTTCTTTATCTTCTTTATCTTTAGCTTTGTTCACATTTTAAATAAGCTTTAAGTTAGCTGCCTGTCATGTATGGATGCACAAACATGCATATGTGTAGAGTATATGTGTGTGTTTCTTTCTTTCTTTCTTTCAGAATCGTGTTGCTCACCTCTCCCTCTCCCTTGGAGGCAAAGTAGTTCTTCTCAGGAACATCCACCAGTCTGATGAGGTTACATGGCAGCGGGGCCCCGACGTGACCTTTTTCAAGGGTCAGGACAAGCAAAATAATTAAAAACTCAACAAAATGACCTTCGTATTTGAACTTTATCTGTGCAATTCCCCCGATACCCTGGCCTTTGTCACCGCTTACACTGCCCACTGCTGAATGGATTCACATGATGTTTATATAAATCCAAATATGTGAGGAGGAAGGAGGATTTTCACCTGCACACATCTGGTTACTTTGATTAAAAACAAACTTAAAAGAAAGGAAAGAAGGAAGATTAATCATCATGCTTTTCATAGAAATATAGATTTCTCTTGGAGTATCAGAAGTGAGCAGCAGGGGGTGATGTTAGACTACAGTTTGATGCTGTTTTTATCAGCCAGTCTTTTAATTACAGCCCCTGTGACAAGCTGCACAACAGGCTGAAGCACATGCCATGCACTGGCCATGCTGTGGTTTTCTTTGTGTTTGTTTCACCGATCTTAATTCGTAAAAAATATGTGGACTGAAATTTAATTCAAGGGTCACAGAAACTAAATGCATTTACTCCTGTTAATGTGATTTGTTAGCTTCTTAGTGTTCTTGTCCTTTTAATTACTATGTTCTAAAATGTTTGACGTCACAAAATACAGATTTTGAAGCCTCTCCACAAGAGATGTGTCCTGTCGAGTCGTGTGCAGAACATGAAGAAAAGAGAAGTAATGTTTAATAATTCAAACTCAAATAAATTTATTTTATCTCCTTTATTTACCCAATTCTAGTTGTTTGGGAAAGCTCAGATTCTTCTCAAAAGTTTACCAGTGACTTTCATTCTAAAGAAATTTTAAATTCGGAGCATTTTACTTTTACTTTTATAGATTTTTACTAAAGTGCATTTTCTTCTACTCCAGTCAAATAGCAGTAATGAATCTGTCTGATAAAAACTAGACCGTCTCTTCTGCTCTCCAGCTGCTTTGTGCTGTAAAGGTCAAAGTTCATGATTGGGAATTAAACAATGCAACTCACAAACTTTTAAGTCTTTTTTCTCAATTATTTTTGCTAAAGCTGTTGGCGCTTCTTACTGTGAGGCCATAAAGTGTAAAAAAAAAAAATGTACCCATGCAAACAAAAAGACATAAAGATGACTCACAGTATCTCACTGTGCAGAAGTCATACGTTGACTTTCAAGATTACCGACTGGGTGATCAACTTTCATTCATTTCAATGGAAAGATAAGCTGTCACGCTACTCTAGAACTGAACTCTCTCTGCCACATTTTACAGATTTTTGCCACTTGACACGAGAAACTCCAAGAAATTCTGGCATTTCCCTATGAATTTTTATTTTTTATTTTGACAGGAGACTTTAAAATTAATATGTTTTCGTTTCACATCCCGTAGACTGCAGTACCCATTGTGTGTGCTGGTGTTTAAATGGCCCAAAAGTAGATTCAATCAGCTTGAACGTTTAATGAAGGCTGGGCATTAGGTATTAGTTTATGTGGTATGATGTGTGCTCAGTTGACTTTTACATTTATGCAGCTTTTACATTTTGCACAGATTTTTGATATTTCATAGGAATTGCCCCAAATTTAAACATTGAAAAAATGGCACTAATTTACTTGAAAAATTGGTCACAGCCTCAAAAAGTTCCAGTTCCAGAGTTCAACAAACTTTCTCAAAACAAATCTTTATTAGCCAACTCTGACTGTAACTGCACATTGTGTTCCTTGGTTAATTTATTTATGATCTTTTTCTCTTTTTATCTCTCCTGATATCTTTATCTATGTTTCTTTTATTTTGATATTTTTCTTCACTCTGTTTCATTATTTAACAGCATTCAGAGTGTAATGCAAGGAAAGTATTTCATTGTACAGAGAAACTTGTTTTTAACTGTGTGACTTTAGTAATAATAATATATCATGTTTTATATCATCTACCTTCAAAAGACAGGTTCAATTGCTTTTGCATGTACAGCTGAAATAAGAAACAAAGGTGATGTATTAAAATGTGCGGATTTACTTTGGTTTAAATCTAAAAAAAATCTATTTTGTTGACTGTCTTCAGAGAAAGAACCACTTCACAATAAATCCAACAGCCAATTACAACACAGGTTTTAAGTCTGTGTAATTGCACTGAGGTCACTTGGAAAATTACCATCAATGCCAGGAGGTTTAAATAACAATGCCGCACATTAGAGGGTAAATACAGGCAGTTGTGGCAGCTACTTGCCTTTTATACCTGCGTGTTGGTGTTGGCACTCTTCTGAGCGTGCATTATGTGTGTTAATAATGCCACTTAACAGCTCTTTCTTCTGCACCTGTCTTACCCTTCCAGGCCTCTCCTTTTTTTCCCCTTCTTGATCTCCTCACTCTTGCCCTGCTTTTCTTTTTCCCACTGAACGTGATCTATAAAATGTTCAGCGGGTGCAGAGCTGATAAGGCCCGGCTGCATCAGTATCTGGGCAGATGTGTCTCCGACGTGACAATTAAACAACCACCCAACACTGGGGCTGTTTATTCCTTAATATCACGACTCAACCACATCACTTTCAGACCTTTGAACCGAGCCTCAGGTTAAGTAAACAAGTTCACAGTGTCGGGCAGAGATAAGATACTGTATGTCTCTGTTTTCTAGGTCAGTTGCATAAACGCTCACCTGGGGTCCAGTCTCCGGGTGTGGTGAAGGTGCAGCCAGCTGTGCACTCTGTCTGGCCGTACGCCTCGTACACCTACAAACAAACAAAAACATTGAGAAGAAGGGGTGTGTGAGTGTACCCACATACTAAATGTGTGTGTGATTGTGTTCTTAGAAGCATGTTCTGTACACTGGTTGTAGTTTGTTCCTATTTTTGTGAGGGCCAGTTCTAATTTTACAGCTTGAGAGTGAGAACATTTTGTCTAATCCCTACTTCCATGGGTGACTAATGAAACATTGACCTGAGCCCATTCAGTAATCCATCCATTCCCACTTTGTATAGTTACTGTTTGAACGTTCAGACAGAATATTTTTTGGCCACTTGAGGGCATCAGTCAAAGAATTTGTGAACAAAGCATTAGGTATTTTTCAGATGAACCGCACCTCGTCTGGATGAGATCAGGCAGCCGCAGCCGGAGGTGGTGACCAACAAAAGGTGGAGTCACTACTTGTTTTGATCCTCTCACATAAATATCATTTATTACTATTATCAACCACACACAGAGATATGTCTGCTTACAGGTTAAGCCTTCATTGCACAACATAAGACTAATATATCTAGTGTCAAATATTACAATTACACATAAAATTAGGATTTTCTGCAACATGTGGTGTCTGTTGTCAAAACTACCAAGCCAATCAGAGCCTGTCAGCTCACTGATCAGGTGATGTGGCAAAGTCGTTAACAAACAATTGAAGTTTTATACATCCGACAGTTATGGAGCAACACTGTCATTCATTCAGTTTTGTGCTTCTGGTAACCTGATGAGTTTAAGTCCAATATTCTCTCTCTTTTAGCCCTGTTTTTGTTCTCCACCAACTCCTGAGAAGAAAAATGTGTGGCTTTTTAGCTGGTAAATGCTCCACTGTAGCTCAACCACGCGCTCACTACACACACAGAAAGGAGCTACGCTGCTCTTAGAGCAGAGATTATTAAGGGTTGATGTGCTTTATACGTCTGCACCGTGTCAATAGACCTCGGTTTGGTTTTGCGGGCCACCATTTTTGCATGAATAAAAAAATTGTGGTCTGCATTGATGGTGGCTTCGATATTTAAAAATACTGGGTTTGTGCAGGACCTCCCGTGTCGCATCAGTCAGCAGTCGGCAGTGTTTTCATGTCATCTTTTAGTATCGGCTCAGCTCGCTTGGAGCCTTGATCGAGGCGATACCAAAAAAGTGCAGCGCAGTGGCCAAAAGTGACATTATGAGAGCGGTGAGAGTGAACCAATACAGTTAGGATATGAGCTGAAACTCACTTTAAAGCTCCGTAAAACAGGCGGCGTCACACTGTTTACACGCTGGCATTTGATACATCAATAGTACAAAAATATTGGTAAGCTGAGAACGAGGTTTAGATAAGGGCAGGGTCAGGGTTTGGGTTAGGCACGTAATTGTGATGGTTAAGGTTAAGAGTTAGAGCCAAGAGAATTAAATCATGTGAATGAGGCTCTTCACAGGAACAGACATACAAATATCTGTGTGTTTTTGTGTGTGTTAGACCTGCCAACACACTTGTTTTTCCTGGGTTTCTGCCATATTTAAAGGAAATCTACTAGCTCCCTCTCATTTTATTATTTCTCTCCCATAATTTGCACGGCCCTCACGCTTCATTACGAACAATCGTCACCAACAGATTCTTAAGTTTTGTGTGTTTGTTTGTTTGATGACACCAGGTTGTCTGTGTGTGTATTTCAGCCCATCTGTCACCACTTTGGCAACCCACAACCCCAAAGGGCGTGTGCGCAGCTGCTCTCTGTGCAGGCAGACAGACCAGATGTCAAAATGTCAGGGCAGGATGGCGTTCCACCTACATAATCTAAATACACCTGCAAACCAGAGTCTGACCAAATGGTTTCCATCTATATCTGCTAGTCACCAGGACAGTGGCCACGCCTTCGGGTAAGCTTGTAGGGCTGATTTTAATACGGGGACCGTCACCGTAACATCGTGTATTTTGAAATGTAAATGTTAGCAGGTATGGTGTGTGTGTGTGCGAGTGTGTGTGTGTCTCACCTGGCATCCCAGAGCTGCTCTGAGGAATCCCAGAACACTGGGCGAGGTAGGAGCTGCTCCTGTTATAATCATCCTCAACCTTCCTCCCAGGCTGGCCTGTTCACACAGGAAACACATTTTCATTACAACATCAGCATCGATACAGACGAGTCTTTATTCTCTGTTTCTCTTGAAGCGATGGAGAATTTTGCCAAAGTTTGAACCGTTTTGTTTATTTAACACAAGAGTTTTTTGTTCTTCTTACTGGTTTGAAGTGGACGAGGCCTGGTTGGGAAAATGTGATGTCACATATTTCTAAGCACCAATCATGATTTAGCAACATATGAATCAGAATGCGATGACAGTTGGCGGATTTGTGTGGTTGTTTCGCTGTCGGTGAAGTCTAAACAAAGCGCACCCACGCACTCCTGGGGGAGCAGTTAGCTGACAGTTTAGTAAATAACACCTAAAGCTATTTTTTTTAAATTCCGATGTGGCTTTTGTGGTCATTAACATTTTATAATACCATGTTTTCAGGGCCTCTTATTTAATAGTCACAAACAGGTCACTTGAAAGATCATCATGAATGTCAAAGAGTTAAATGACTAGTTTAACATCTGGCCAAGGGACAGTGGTTGAGAATTAGTCTTTTGGTTGATACTGGCACATTTAGGTGATGTTAACCAAAGTGCATTGTCCATGAATGTTTCCTTTAGATCAGCTTGTTCATTTTGAAATTTAAAGAACTGCCAATGAAAATTAGATTTTAAAATAGATTTTGCAGCCCAAATAGTTAATAATTTAGGCCAGACAGTTGCCTGGAGTGCAGTTAGAGAGGCATAATTTCCTTTAACTTTGTCAAATAAAAGAAGAATCTTACTTTACAAATGCACAGAAATGAATAAAAATAGTAGCGGTGGTATTTATGGCGGCACATTTGACTCGGGGAGAGGAAACCCTCCTTACCTGAATCTTACTGAAGAAGATTTTGTCCCAGATGCTGTCACTGCGAATGATCCCACTGCTGACCTCAGCACCTTTTCTCTTGGCGGCGAAGTTGAGCAGCCAACGCTTCAACGGGCTGTTAGCCTGGCTGAAGATCTGCAGGAGAGACAAAGACACACATTGTTTTTTGGTTGGGGACAGTCCCCTCTCATTACACCTGTAAAAACAAGTGAAGAGCGACTAAACATCAAACCACAGAGATTCAGTTAGAAGCTTCAAAAATACAGAGAGCTGAACACACAGACGCTTTTTAAAAATATCTTTCTCTCCACTTTCCTGCACGCTCATTAGTCATTGGGTGCTAATGGAAAAGTCCCACGTATCCACACTATGGCCAGAATAGCACAAAGTGTTCAGGAAATATGACATTTTTTGTAATATGAGCTCTGCCCACAGCGTTTGAGGGGCAGCTATAGCTCTATGAAATACCAAAAACCTAAAACCAAACTTTTTATCGCTTTGTTCTCTATCAGTTTTGGTAATGATTGCTCAGAATTTTTGAAGAACAGTGAAAAAAACTGATTGGGACACAATTAAAAAAGGTGGAATATCAATTTTGACATCAATGGGCGTGATGACTTATAAGGATAGATTTGTCTGGAACCACAGAATCCAGAATAAAATAAGAATTGTGTTTCTGAAAGCTGCAGGCCAAAACATCAATTGTTAAAGCACCAACGTTTGGCCAAACTGCACCAAACGTGACACTGCGCTCCCTTGGGTCCTCAACAATACGTCCGCCGAGTGTGAAGTCGATCAAATAAAAGGTAATCAAGAAAACTGAAGGACAAACATTTATACAGACAGACAGAGAAAAGACAAAGATGTGTCTCCAGCCAGCTGATATCATTGTCGGCAGAGGTGGGGTTTTTTTTTTTCTGTAATTAGCTGCTTAACATCTTGCAATGCAAATGTAAACAGAGGCTTTGGTTTTGTCCTTGTTGCTATGGTGATGCATTCCGCTGCAATAATTTAGAACAGAGAACCGACAGTTTCGCTGGAACTTCCCAGTAAGTCTCAGGAGTTACTGAACACCCTGCAGGAAAAATGCAGTGGGTATTCACCCGGACCATGGAATAAAGTTTTTAATCACACAGCTTGCAATTCTTAGGAAAGCAGCTTAAAAGGCATTGATCGTGGTTGATAATAAACACTTCACTCTGTCCATAAACCGCAGCTATAGCCCTCTTAACATGACTCATAAAGGCAGAGTAAACCACAAATTGCAGCCAGTCTCCCAAGACAATACCTATTTTCACAGCTGACTTTTTAAAAATAATAGAAGTGGCAGTTTCTTTAATAGCCCTTTTATCCATCTGTTCATCTCACCTTGTCATACATGCGGTTGAGCAGTCGAGGCACCACAGGGAAAATGGTCGGCCGCAGGGCCTTCATGTCATCTGGGAGCAGACGGATATCGCCCTGATAGAACCCGATCCGTCCTCCATGGCAGTACACCACAGACTGCAGAGACACGCACACACAAACACAGAACGCTATTAGCTACCAGGTTCCCAACCTGGGGTCCGAGCGCCCCCCTTAGGGATGTGCCAGAAATCACAGGGGGGTCCCCAAGACTTTGTCCGATCTGAGGTCCTTAAAATCAGATTTGCACATGTCAACAATTTCAGGGTTTGTACACCTTTTCCAAAGTCAAATTCAAGCATTTTTCAAGCATTTTCGATCTTTTTACAGCTGGTAAACGACATGTTTATATACAAAATGATTATTTCACCTCTTCGTCACATTAAATCAGATGTTATTGTGCTATTGTCAACCAAAATTATGTTTTTGTGACAGAAAGTTCAATGTTTCAAAACGTGCCACCTGTCTGTAAGTCGATTTGACTCCCTGTTAAGGTTGTGAAAGTTTTACATTTCCTTTAACTGACAGTTGAAAATTCTAACAATTTATTAATCATAAATAATTAAAAAATATATAAAATGTGTTTTTTTTTTTCTCTTTTTATCCCCCTCATTTTCATTTTTTTCCTTTTAAGTTTAATTTCAAGTTTCCTTATCCAATGAATGGCTCCGCCAGACAAAACAATGCCAAACGAGGCGCAATTAATGCCATTTCAAGACTAGTGATTAATTATCAATTAATTGTTATCAATTAATACATTTTTAATAAATCAATTAGCTAGAAAATAAAGAGAAAAAAGAAACCATGCTTTAGTACCACACTGAGTAAAAGATATGTCACAAACAGGTAAATTACTGACAAACTTACGAGCATTTGTTGGGCATTTATGTGAAATACCAGTTTATCTCTCAGTCATCACACTAGTGGTAAAAGGTTAGGGTTTTTCAATCCCACGCTCTCAAATCTCATGTCATTCAACAAAAAGAGGAACTCTACTTGTCCGCATGCAGTCTTTCAATGTTTTACACTGTGATGTAAAGTGCTCCAGTAATGTGGCCTTTGTCAATTATGTAAATTATTCTCAGAAACAGAGAAGAAGAGCTTATGTGTGTATGTGTGTGGCAAACATTTCATCACAGGTTAGTTAATGATGTCACGGCGTAAACGACACGTGTGATTGTCGCTGTAGATCAAGTGAAGTGTTTTTACTGGGAAAAAATATGATGCCATCTTAAAAGAGATGCTTGTCGACTGGAGTTTGGTTTAATGGAACAATAAGAAACAACTGTATGTCCAAAAGTGAGTACTGCGGCCCCAATAGCCAGTCGGAGCCATAGACGGTTTTAAGTAGGTTGTAATAGTATTTAATATACAGTCTATTGTTGAAAAGATTTGTCTCCTCACACTCCCTCCTACCCAGACTCGAGGAAACTCAGGCAGGCTGCAGGAGCGCAAGATGAGCCCAACATTGCAATTTTTACAGTAATAAGCAACAATAAGTCCTACACTGTGAGCTGATCAAATGTTTATAACTGTCAGTTGTATGTAAATGTAAAGTTAAGCCCATTAAAAGCCCAATGCTCTGAAAATCCTCACTCTGGAGTTTGAGTTCAGTGACTGCCTGCCAGACTCCATCGACGTTTTGCTCAATTTAACCGTTATAAACACCTGCTCCTTCTACAAGATTATTAATGATTTGTTATGACTCATTAACAGACACTCGCTCATTCTGTGAACATTCAGCATTAACTTTAACTCTAATTAACATGTAACAAATAAACAAAAACAGTTATTCCAGCCCAGAATGGAAATTTCAAAGGAGGACACCACAGCTGTAGCACTGTTGCCAGAGTCGTGATTATTTCAACATGGTTTCCCAAATTTCTCATGACACACCATCATCATTTTATGATTTATTATAGTTAATATATTACAGATTTCTGTAATTTTTCTGTAACTGTGCCCACTCAAAAGACCGCAGGGAGCCGGGGGGGCCGGGGGGTTCACGTTAAGAATTCACACACGCTGAGCTGACCTACCTTCTAATAACGAACCTTGTAAACAGCATAAACTAACACAGGAAGTGGAGCTAAAAAACTGACCTATTTTCTACTTCTCACGGTTTGTAGCAAAGGTCACGTAATAAACACACTCGACAGTTAAAAACAGAGACAGCGGCTCCGCTTTGCAAACCTTCTCGAGTAAAAGTGCAGAACTTTCATCAGAAAAATTTAGAGAAAGTATTTGTTTTGTGGAAAAATGGCCCCAGTTACTAATTTACTATAGATGACATTATTATGTTGTTGTTTTACTGTATGTGACTTTTGCTGTTATATTGCTATTACATTATTTACAGTTAGATATTTCAGTTCAGTGGATACGAAAACAAACAAGAGGAAGGAAGTAAAACAAAGTTCAGCTACGTTAATTTGTATTCATCTTTTGGACTTTTCTCTCGCCTTTGCTGTTTCTGTGAAATACTGGATCACTTCACTATTATTTCAAGGTAACTTTTCTTTTGTACGCAGTCAAAACTTTAACAGTATTTCATTAAAACGATGAGTCTTAATCTGAACGGGTAACTCCAGCTATCAGATAAATAGTTAAGTATAAAATACAATAGTTCCTACTGAAGTAGAGTGAAGTACAAGACGAAAATAACTTAAAATGGAAATACTCGAGTACAAGTGACTCAAAATATTACTGCAGTTGATTAAATGTACATAGTTACTTTCCATCACTGGTTTCTAGGGATGATATTATTATATTGAGTCAGATTCGAGTCACAAATGTGATGATTTTAGGATGTAAACATGGCGTCGATCTCGCAAGACTTCGTATATATCTTAATGGACGCACATGCAGAAGTCTCGCGGGATCGACGCCATGTTTACATCCTACCGGCTACATGCTACAGTTGACATTTCTGCTAAAAACATGGCGTAAATGGCGTCTTTTGCGGTTAATTTTTAATGTCGCGGCTTGCGGACACTTGGATTACACCACACAAGCAGGATGGAGACATTTTGTGTTTGTTTTGTGTGCTATTTTTAAACTTTTTATCCGTGGTCACCGTTCACTGCCATTGTACTGGATGAGGCTGCTACCCTGTTTCTCCTAAAACTCCAGGATTGTTTTGTGAACTGAAGATCTTCACCCATCATCACATCGGCATAGTGGTGAGTACATACAAAATGGCTTATTCTCACAAAGTGGAATATCGCTTTAATGCAATTCATTCTCAGCAAGTCTACGCTTGAATACGCAGATCCACTTTGTCTGAATCAATGCAACAGCGTCCAGCCACGTTACAGGAGAGAAACATGAAGAACTAATGATACATTACTGAGCTCCGGCTGGAAAAAACAATACCAAAGATAATTTAGTCTGCAAACAAAAACTATGAACTGGTCAACAAAAACACAAACTGCAGTATGCAGAACGAATGGGTTGAAAATTACAGATGAACATGCAACAAATTCCAACTTCATGCAACATTTGAAGTTTCAGAAAGAACAGTAAATTAAGGCTAATATTAACAAAGTTAGCAAGCTAATATTTGGCTAATGTTACTTTAAAGCTAAGCTAACTTGCCTTGGCTTGGGACTGGGAGTGCAAAGACTTGAGACTTATTTGTGCCGTGCAAAACAATGGCTCGGTCCCACCTCTGATGTTAACTTTCCATTCACTAAAATATTTAGGTGAGAGGTGGACAGTTTTGCCTTTTGGCTGTTAACATGAACTGAAATGAACTTACTGTTTGTTTTGTAAGGAGGCTCTCTGCTGTCTATGTTGAGGCATGACACTCACACAAGAGAGAAGACAACAGCGCTCACAGAGGATTATCTCACGCTGACAGCAGAAAAAGTGACTCATTTATTAACTTCTGACTGCTAATACTCATTTGGATCCTGCTGATGATTGTATTTTAACAGTCCTGACTCAAATCAACAACCAACAAATCAGGAAACCAAGAAAACTGATGTGCAGTTTGCAAATTTTTTGCTGCAGGAGTCTCTTAGGGATTCTTGTACAAACTGACAGGTGCAAATACACAAAATACTTTAACTGAGAATTATTGCATGTTCAGTTGGCCTGTTAGTGTTTTTTTTCCCACTTGCACACACACCACCACTACACAGCCCCTTTATAGATTATTTGCTGCTTGTGACACACTTCCAGAGCCAGAATGTGACCTGGAGATTAACTCAGCTCACATCCTTTTGTTGTCAACCCTCTTCCTGTTTCTGAGGGCGTCTGAGGACATGGAGATACACAAGGTCCACCCTTTTTTTTTCTCTTTGGTTGAGATATCATCACCCGCATGAGATACAGACTGCTGAGCTTGTGTGTGCGCGCGTGTGTGAGACTCTTGAACCTGCTTCTATTGTGCGACCTGATGCGCTGCTTTCTGGGGAAGTTGGGTGGTTTCCTGTGTCTGAGTCTCACGCTGCCGACAACACGGCTGCAGGCAAACAAACCAGACTGATTCAACCTGATGCAACCAACTGGGTGCATGGTACACACATGGCACATGACACCCAGACATGTAGACACACACACTTACATAGATTATATTATTTAGTTCGAACAAGAGTTTAGCAAAACTAGATTTAAAATGTGTAAATACAGATATAAAACTAAGCAGAGCTCTGTTGCACAATTAAAAAATAATTTCTGTTTAGCAAATCCAAGTTTTGTGATGTAAGTTGAAATTGAATAGAGTTTCAGGATGGATAAAATAAATAAAAAAGTTATGAAGTGCTGTTGGGACCTTCTAAGTACACCTATAGGGGGGCATTTTGGCTGCCCTGTATTCCTTAACAAAATCGTTTGCTAGCTAGCTAAAAAGTTAACAGAACCTTGCACTGTTTGCTAGCTAGCTAAGAAGTCAACAAAACATTACGTTGATTGCTAGCTAGCTAAATATTCAACATTGCATTGCATGCATGCATTGTTGGCTAGCTAGCTAAAGTTAACAAATGTCTATCTAGCTAAAAAGCTAACTACACGTTATATGGTTTGCAAGCTAGCTAAAAAGGTAGTTAGCCTAGTTAGCCTATTCATGGTGGCTCAGCAGAGACGCTCTAATTTCTCCTCCTTTGTTGGCTGAATTAATGGAGAGATACTATAGCCAAATAATAGATTAAAAAGAATAAAAGCAAATAATTAAAAAGCAACTGGCAGACTGTTGTAAGGGATCAACTGATAAAAGACAAAGGAACATATTATAGAACTCAGTTGGGTTGTGTCTGTCTCTTTGGTTTCTTCATGTAAGTTCATTATTTTCTCAATTCATCTCAAAAGACAGCCATTTTAAAAGTTAAACCTCCTCAAGTGTTGGTTTGAAGTTCATACTGTATCACAGTTTAAGCTGGAATTTAAAGTTTTTGGGTGTAACATAATTCAATTTAATCTATATTTAGAGGGGGAAAAAACTACCCTGAGGTTTAAAGAGAGATCTAAGCTTGTTTTTAAGTTTGGTGCAACATAAATGAAAGTTAAACCATGATGTAATGTTGGTCAAAAATGAATCTGTGTTGGTGGAACAAAGCTTTAGTTAAGTAACAATACCAAAGATTTACAGAGCATTAAAAGGGTTCAGCAGGGCTTATTGAGGAGATATAAAATGCTGTCTCAGCACAGCTTCTTTCAGCCATTTATTGTCTCTTTTTATGACTGAATCAGTGATGAAAAGCTCTCAAAGCGAGCACCTGGAGCCTCTGATTGACAGGGTTTGTCTTCGCAGCTTCTCAGTAAAAACAACCTCCACATGTCTGTCTCAGGTTTCATCTCTTTGTTGTCAACATTTGGTTAAAAAAAAAAAAACTTGGCTGGAAACTGCTGGCGTGAAACTAAGCTGAAACTACCCCACTCAGTGGGTGAATAGCTGGGGCTCAAAAGCTATTTACCTCATACCGAAACATTTTACTTTATGTAATCGGTTCTGTTTGTGAATCATTACACCATGAACGTCAAGGAACACATTTTTTTCTTCTCTTAAAGTGGAAAATTAATTTCGTTTGAATAAGATGGAAAAAAAATGGCCACCGCTTCAAGCCGATCAATCTATACCAGTGTACCTGTGTATGATGACAAAGAACTTGAACGTGTGCCCTGCAGGGCTGTTAACAGAGAAGCTGATGATTCCTGTGTGCTACGTGATTGGGTATTGTTGCTCAGGTGCTATTTTAAGACACGGTTTTGACAAATGACTCTGCTCTGACACGCACCCACATGCAGAGCATGAGTCCATGAAAGGGATAGTTCTGATTATTTGAAATAGGGCTGTATTACAGGGTCAAAAATCAACATCAGCTTTACATTGCCATCAGACAGCTTTTTCCGTTAGAAAAACGCCACCTCTCTTTCTCTCGCCCAACCAGACTCCTTTAGCAAAATCGCTAATTTTACAGAGTTGTTTGCCTACTGCTGCCTTGATCTGTTAGTTTGTTTTTGTTATTGTGCAACTTTGGTGAATCCAAACTAACATTTTAAAACAGCAAAGTGACACAGTCACACAAACAAACTAACCCACAGAGGAAGGGAAAGACCAGCAGCTCCTTTGTTCTGTGAGGTAAAATTATCGTTTTTGTCAATGGAGTCTGGTTGGTTTAGAGAGAGCAATATTTTGTACATATAATAGCATTTTCCTACTGGGGTTAAAGCAGTGAAAATATTCAAAATATATCATGCATTACAACTGATATTAATGTGTCTAAAATACGTTTTGCTGCTGTACATTGCTCAGCTTCCTTCACTGGTACTCCTACTGCTTCTCCAAACTGGGTTCATGCTGACCTTCATCTATTGAAGGTAAAACACTGACTATGTACAAATACTTCATACAAATCCACTTCAAATAACCCAAACTATCCCTTTAAATAATCTTATGCAACCTCTACTGTTTATGTCTCTGTTTGATGCTGGCACCACAGCGCATGTGTGTGTGCTTTCTCGTGTCTCGGGGGAGCCATTGTCCTCATCGGGGCAGAAAAGACCGGGAAAATCCTCCAACGTGTGGGCATTATTTCATCCTGAAGTCGTTTAATGGCTGGTTTGGAGATGCAGTGGCGAATGATGAGGGTTTATAGAACAAACTCAGTCATTCAGTGGGTTTATTGGGCAGGAACAACCTAATTTCTAAGATGTGTTGCTACTTGGTAGGTTTGTTACTGGGCAGAGACTTCAGACAGGGAAAGTGTCCCTTTGGCAGCAGTGTGGGAATGAACAGAGTTACTTTCCTTTCTGACTAAAATTGAAACTGAAAAATGAAGTTGTTTTCCACAGTGGAACAGTTGACTCTTTGTAAGATTTTAGCACTGTAAGGACTGTAAGGACAGATGTTCTCCCTACTGTACCCATCAGTCCGAATCTGCCGACTAAAACTGAGCAGTTTGATTCACTTAAACATGACAGGTTTGGTTCAAATATATGAGAGGAGGTCAAGTACACTCTTAGAAATGAGGGTTCCTGAAGTGTTCTTCCTGAAGGGCCGAGGTTCTACCCAGAACAGTTTGCTTCTGAACAACCTGAAGAACCTTTTTCATTCGAAGAACCCTTTTTAGAGGAAAGAGTTCTTCAGTGATTGTTTAAATCCTTGAAGAACTCTTTTGACAAAACCCTTCAAATGCAAAATAGTCCTTCCTTGAATCCCCTTGTTGGGTTCTAGAT
Organism: Lutjanus campechanus; assembly: GCA_027495735.1. Taxonomy (NCBI): domain Eukaryota; kingdom Metazoa; phylum Chordata; class Actinopteri; order Lutjaniformes; family Lutjanidae; genus Lutjanus; species Lutjanus campechanus. The sequence goes on from JAJHUR010119519.1 coordinate 26,607, forward strand.
AAAACCCTTTGAATATAAAACGGTTCTCAGTAAAATCCCCTGGGTAGGTACTGATAAAACCCTTGCAATGTAAAAAATGTTGTTGGTAGAACCTCCTGGGTGGGATCTTCATAAGATTCTTGGAATATACATCAGTAGAACCCCCTCAGTGGGTACTGGATAAAACATTTGGAATATAAAAGAGTTCGTCATAGAACCCCCTGGGTGAGTTCTAGATAAAATCTTTGAAATATAAGAGGGTTCTCGGTAGAACCCCCTGAGTGTGTTCTTGAAAAGACCCTTGGAGCATGAAAGAGTTCTCGGTAGAACCTCCTGGGTGGGTTCTCGATAAAACCCTTGGAATATAAAAAGGTTCTCTGTAGAACCCTCTGACTGGGTTCTAGGTAAAACACTTGGAATAAAAAAAGGTTCTCATCAGTGCCTTTACAAGTTGGAAAAATTCTGTACAGAGCCTCCAAAGAGGGTTCTGGGTAGAGTCATTACACCATAGAAGGGTTCTCTGTAGAACCGCTCTTAGGGGTGAAACCTTTCACAGATGGTTTTAAGTGTAAACCTTTACGTTGGGTTCTAGGTAGAACTCTCTGAAAGGATCCCAGGTAGAACTTTGATAAAAGATTCTACCAGGAACCAAAATGGTTCTCATATGGGGACAAGCTGAGGAACCCTTGATGGTTCTAGTCAGAACCTTTATTTCTATGAGTGCACCGGTTAAATGTGATCAGTTTTACAGTAAATCTGATTTCACACTTTTACCTGATTTCTCTCAATAATGTGGTTTCTTGTGTGTAAGATTGAAGGTTCTCACACATTTACATACGTGACTGTGTGTGTGTGTGTGTGTGTGTGTGTGTGTGTGTGTGTTTGTATGGTACTAAATGATGCAACATCCCAGCCAGTGGCTCTAAAAGGAAGTCACCCTCAGAGCTGGAAAGCAAAACCAAAGAAATAAATAGAGGAAAAGCCCCTCCCTCTTTCCCTTCCTGTCTTCCTCCCACACACAAAATAATCTCAAATTAACGCCCACCCTCCTTCCCCTGCCTCCTAACATCTTGAAACCCATAGCTATCACATTCCTGTGGTCAGATATCTTGGCTCAGTCCATTTACCTCAATGAGCCTCTCGAACATGTGAGCCAGTGGCAGGAAGGAAATGAGGCAATCGTCTTGGTTGGGGAAAATGACTTTCTG